>CAUYQG010043067.1:0-12370 GCA_963574415.1 Tarsius wallacei | reverse complement strand
CCTGGATGGAACTATACTATACTTTTATTGTCATTCTAGAGTGTACTCCTACTTACTTAAAAAAATTAACTGTAAAACAACCTCGAGTGGTCCTCCAGGAGGTATTCCAGAATAAACCATTGTTATCACAGGAGATGACTGACTGTGGTGGGAAACTGGGGGGGGGGGAGGGTGAGGGGGATGGGATTAATGGTGGTGGGTATCTATCTGGGGATGGGGAGACACCTCTTATCAACAAGGGTACCTGAAGGAAATATTTTTGTATGCCTAACCCCTAACTGTACCCCACAATAACATAACATAATAAAATAAAATAAAATAAAATAAAATAAAAAAGTATAGTATAGTAAATACATAAACCAGTAACATTGCTGCCTGTTATCATTGTCAAGTATTATGTACTGTGTATATTGTATGTGCTATACTTTTATATGACTGCTAATACAGAAGGTTTGTTTCTACTAGCATTACCACAAACACGTGAGTAATGCCTTGCACTATGACGTTATGACAGTTATGACGTCACCAGGCAATAGAATGTTTCTAGCTCCATTATAATCTTATGGGATCACCATCATATATGCCATCTGCCATTGGTTGAAACATTGTAATGGGTGCATGACTGAATATAAAAATTTGATGGTTTATAAGGATATTCAGAAAAGAAGAAATAAAGAACAAAACAAACAAGAAAACACAAAATAACAAAATCTACTTTTTTTAAATATTAGATACTGCTATTGTATCCATTTTTTACTAAAAAACAAATTGGTAATTAAAGGGAAATAAACATCATTTAAAAATTTCCAATGGAAACTTTATTTGAGAGTAATCAAAGAGAATTGCACAATTATGTTACCAAAGTAGCTTCTCAAATATTTTATCTAGATATATGAAGAAAAATCTCACAATGGAAGGAACCACCACGACATTAACTCTGTGATCAATCTTAGCATTGCTTATAGTGAGACAATCTGGCATTATGAACATCCTGATGTGATGCAAAGTGAAGTTCACAGCATCACTTATGAGATATGTTTACAAAAATACTTAATCTGAATACTGTCAGTCTTTAAATATAATTTCCACTTACAGAAAACAAGGCAATGGAAGAAGAAGTTAAAATGATAATGTAACAATGTAATACATTAAACTCTGAATCTGGAAAATACTACAGACGTATGTGATCATCTCTTCAGTCAGATAACATAAAAACATTAAAAATAGAGATAATAAATAAAAAATAGTGGAGGAATGTCTAGATAAAAGGAGATTGAAAATATATGATGACTGAATTTAGTGTGTAGTTTTCAATTTTTTAATTGAATCTTGGTTTGAACAAGCCAAATATAAACAATATTTTGAGACAATTAAGGAAAGCTTAATTTTGACTTGGAATCAGATTACAAATATGAATTATTGGCAACTTGGTTAGGTACCATAAAATTAGTGTGGTTATAGGAAAGAATATCCTTCATTTTTATGAAGGCATTCTGAAGTATTTTGGGTAAAATGCCATAATGTGTGTAAATTTACTTTAAAGTGCTCAATCAGAAAAACAATAAAACCAAAAAACAGATGAAGCAAATATGGCAAAATATTAACAGTTATTAGATGTACTTCTTGACAAAAAGACCTATTTATTTTCTGTATTTTTGCTTTAAAATTTTTAAATTTATTGATATATCAGTTATACATTTTGGGAGGTACATGTAATATTTTGACACATACCAGGTAACTGGCATATCCATCACCTCAAACATTTATTTTTTGTATGTGTTGGGAACATTGCAATTCTCCTCTTCTATTCTAGTGATATTTAACTATACAATAAAATATTGTTAGCTGTAGCTTTCCTGTGGTACTATTGAATACTAGAACTTCTTCTAATTGCATTTTTGTACTAATCGACTAACTAATCTTCCCTCCTTCCTTCCCTTCACTGCCTCTCATAACCACCATTTTACTTTCTATTTCCATGAAATCCACTTTTTTTTGCCTCCCACATATGAGTGAGAACATGTGATATATGTTTTCCTATTCCTAGCTTATTTCACTTGATATGATGTGCAAATGATAGCATTTCATTCTTTTTTTATGAATGAACAACATTCCATGGTGTATATGTGCCACATTTTCTTTATCCATTTATCTGCTGATGGGCACTTAGGTTGATTCCATATCTTGGTTTTTGGGAATAGTGCTGCAATAAAAATGGGAATGCAGTTATTTCTTCAATATACTGATTTCCTTTATTTTTGATATATTCCCAGCAGTGGGATTGCTAGGTCATATGGTAGCACTATTTTTAGTTTTTAAGGAACCTCTACTATTTTCCATAGCGACTGTACTACTTTACATTCTCAAAAAAAGTGTGTAAGCATCCCCCTTTATTCAAATCTTTGCCAGCATGTTTTTTTTTGTCCTTTTGATAACAGCCATCCTAACTGGAGCAAGAGAATATCTTCTTGTTGCTTTGATCTACAATTTTGTGATGATTAGTGATGTTTAGCATTTTCATATCCATGTTGACCATTTGTATGTCTTTTTTTGTGTGAAGTGTCTATTCAGGATTTTTTCCCCATTTAAAAAAAATACTATTTTTTTGGTCATTGAGTTTTTTGAACTTTCTATATATTCTGTTGATTAGTCCCTTGTTGTATCAGCAGTTTGCAAATATTTTCTCCCAATTTGTAGGTTGTCTCTTCACTTTGTTAATTGTTTCCTTTGCTGTGCAGAAGCTTTTTAGTCTGATATAATCCTATTTGTCTGTATTTGCTTTTATTGTCTTTGCTTTTGAGATCTAACTTCAAAAATCTTTGTTCGGATCAATGTTCTGTGCATTTCTCCAACATTTCTTCTAGTAATTTCATAGTTTCAAGTCTTACATTTAAGTTTTTAATCCACTTTGTATATGTTTTGATTTTTGTATATGGTGAAAGATGAGAATCTAGTTTCATTCTTTTGCATCCGGAAATCCAGTTTTCCTAGAACCATTTATTACAGACTATTCTTTCCCAAGTGTATGTTCTTGGCATCTTTATCAAGAAGGAGCTGGCTGTGTGGGTTCTCTGTTCTGTTCCGTTGGTCTTTGTGTCTGTTTTTATGACAGTACTCTCCTATTTTGGTTACTATCACTTTATAGTATAATTTGAAATCAGATAGTGATAAGATCAACTTTGTTCTTTTTGCTCAGAATTCCTTTATCTATTTAGGATCTTTTGTGGAGCAGTTATTAAATTTAGATGATAGATACTGGGATGGTTAATTTTGTGTGCCAACTTGCCTATGCCATGGTGCCCAGATATTTGGTCAAACATTATTCCAGATGTTTCTGTAAATGTGCTTTTTTTTTCTTTTTAGTAAGATTAACATTAAACTGGTGGACTTTGATTAAGGCAGATTATCATCCATAATATAGATATGCCTTATCCAATAAGTTGAAGGCTTTAATTGAACAAATACTGACCTACCCCGAGAAAGAAGGAATTCTGCCAACAGAGTTTCTTTGAACTCTAACTGCAACTCTTTCCTGAGCTTCCACGCTGCCCGTTTCCTTGTCAGGTTTTGGACTCACCAAGTCTCTATAATCACATGTGCCAAATCTTTGAAATAAATCTCTCTTTTTGTATTACGTATCCTCTTGGTTCTGTTTATCTAAAGAACCTTAATATAGGCACATAGATGATCATTGCACTATTTTTAAATTTTTATGTATGTTTGAACATTTTAATAATAAAACATTTCAAAATATTAAAAAAATAAATATTTTTAAGACTCAAATATTTTAAGCATTTGATATTATTATAATTTATCTATATTAATATAATATACAATAATATAATGTATTATTTTAATAGCTTAAAATATATGCTTTAATAGATGTCAAAGGCATTGGATAAATTCCAATAGTGATTCCTAATAAACTTATTAAAGTAGAAGAATATTTCTTTAACATGATAAAGACAAAATCCATAATAAATTTATTTCACTAAACAAAAATTTGAAGTTATTTTCATAATAAATAAAGGGCAATTGACAAATTGTAAAAAGTGCCTGGTGTCTTAATATCAGACAATGAATAAATATTATTATGATAAATAAACTTTTTATAAATAAAAAAGTGATATACATAAGCAATTCACAGCAAAGAATACATATTTTTCAAAAATTTATTAATAATTTATATGTTAGTCATTTATATTTTATAATGTTTTTATCAAATAATTAAAATAAACTATCGAACCTATTAACATTTGCATATGTGGGTAATCCCATTCCTATGTACTTTCTGTGAGCATGTAAATCAACATAAACTTTTGGATGGCCATTTGACAATACATGTCTATAAAAGGCTAACACTGGTTATTCTGACTTGCGATTCTGTAAATGAAGCCCAAGGAAATAGTTAATACTATGTAAAGACATTTGTGTATTGCTTTGTTTGTCATATTATCTTTGTAAAAATTTTAACTCCAAGCATATGCCAACAATATAGGATTGAAAATTTGTTAATATATATATATATACACAAATAGATGTGTATAATAGTTTATATAATGCATATATTTCCAATTTAGCTTATGCAGCCACAGATTAGCTTGGATATGTCTTCAAGTTTTTAACAGTGGTGGTCTTTGTGTGAGATAATTAAACACTATGATTTCACTCATCTGTAATATCTACATTTTAAAAAAAATGAATATGTACTTTTGCTTATAATGAATGGAAACATAAAATAGATTAAATCCATACTAAAAGAAATTACTTTTAAATTTGCAGAAAGCAGCGAGGAGTGAATTATATGTCTTAGATTTTTTGTTATTTGACACATGAGTTACAGGGCCTGCCATGTCTAGCATTTTTCCATAGCTTAAAGTACAGCTTACTTCCATGATTCAGTGAAGATAAGTTTATTTTGCACATGAAAAACTGCCTATTGGACTGAAAATGTACCTGACCCAAGAGCACTTAACATGGGCTGTGGGAATCTACATCTTGTCATGGTATAAGGGGCTTTCCCTAATGTATGTGCCAGTAATTAGACACACCAATTATTTTAGTTCTTAGTGAAATTTATATGGAACATAGTGGGCTAATGACTTTTTATTTTTGTTGTAGAAGAGCAGATTATAAACTCAATAAGAAGCACAGAGGCCAAGAAATAGAAATTATATGAGAAGAAAGGAGGGAAGAGCAAGGAGAAAAGAGGAATGGAAGGGGAGGGGGAAAAAGAAAAGAGGAGAGGGGAAGGGAAGAAGATATATATATATATATATATATATATATATATATATATAGAGAGAGAGAGAGAGAGAGAGAGAGAGAGAGAGAGAGAGAGAGAGAGAGAGAGGTTGACCAAAAAAAAAAAAAAATTCCCCTAGTCTTTTGGCTGTCTCCCCGCTCTCTCAGTGGTTTCTCTGGCATTGCAGAAGCTTGTCAGTTTAATGAGATCCTACTTGTCTATCTTATTATGGCCTGTGCACTTGGGGTTTTGATCAGGAATTGGTTGCCAGTTCCAATTTCCATAAGGCTGTCTCCTGCATTTTCTAAGGTTCGGAGGTTTTATGTTTAGGTCTTTGACTGATTTAGAGTTGATTTTTGTGTATGGTGATAGGTGGGGGTCTTGTTTTAATCTTCTGTATGTGGTCCTCCAGTTTTTCCAGCACCATTTACTGAATAGGTTTTCCTCTCCTCAGCAGTTGATGGTAGAGGCTTTGTCTAAGATGAATTGGTTGATAAATTGATGTTTTGCTTCTGGAATCTCTATCCTGTTCCATAAATTTTTGTCAGCTGTATATGACAAAGGCCTAACATCTGGAATCTACAAATAACTCAAACATGCTGAAAAGAAAAAAACAAACAGCTCCACTACAAAGTGGGTAAAAGATATGAATAGACACTTCTCAAAAGAAGACATATGAGCAGCCAACAAGTACATGAAAAAATGCTTGGACTCACTACGCATCAAAGAAATACAAATGACAACCACACTGAGACACCACCTAACTCCAGTCAGGATGGCCATAATCAATATCTCAAAAAACAACAGATGCTGGAGAGGATGCAGCATAAAGGGAACACTTCTACACTGTTGCTGGAAGTGTAAACTAGTCTAGCCTCTGTGGAAGACAGTGTAGCGATTCCTAAAAGATCTAAAAGTCGACCTCCCATACGACTCCGCAATCCCTATACTGGGAATATACCCTGAGGAACTCAAATCACTCTATGAAAAAGATACCTGCACATGCATGTTTATTGCAGCATTATTCACAATAGCAAAAAACATGAAACCAATCCTGCCGCCCGTAGAAAGAAGACTGGATTAAAAAAATGTGGTACATATATATGATGGAATATTATGCAGTCAAAAAGAAGGACAAAATTATGAACTTCACAGCAACTTAGATGGACTTACAGTCTAAAAAACTGAGTGATCAATCACAGAAACAAAGAGCTGAGTATCACATGTTCTCACTCATAAGTGGACCTTGAAAAATTAGTGTAATACTATAAGAAGAGGATTGGCAATAGTGGGAAATTGCTGGGGGTGGGGTTGACAGTAGTGGGAAACTTCTGAGGGAGGTGGGGGTACATCTCATCAACAAGGGTACCTGTATAATGGACAATTGTATACCTAACCCTTAATTGTACCTCACATCTTTAAAATAAAAATAAAATAAAATAAAATAAAAAGAAAGACGTTTGAGCTCATTTGCAGCAATGCCTTGCCTTGGCAGTTTGTCAGTCCTCACTTGCATATAACTTCAAGATGGCCTGAATAAACCTTCCATTCTTGCAGCCAAAAAATGCTGAGTAGCTATTTTCAGTTTTAAGGAATAAATTGATTGGTATAATCACTTTTGGATGATACAATATTTACTTCATTCTTATTTAATCAAAAGACACTAAGAGCTACTGGACTGCATAATATTAGAGGAGATTGTCTTTTAGATGCTTTTGCTCTGCATTGTCTATTTTGAGCATCTGTGTGCATCTTTGTGTGTGATAATTAAAGTTAGAAGATGTTTTATGTATATGCATATGTAGAGCAGTTTTAGGTCTACAGTAGAATTTGGATAAAGGTAGAGGTTTCCTATACACCTCTGTCCCCCACACATGCACAACCTCCTCCTTCATTATCCCTGCACCACAGTAGTCATTTGTTAAAGTTGATAAACCCACATTGACATATCATTGTCATCCAAGTTCATAGTTTACATCTGGGTTCAAACTTGATGTTGTATATGCTTTAAGGTTCAGACAAGTTTATAATGACATATATCTAACATTATAGTATCACTGCCCTAAAAATCCTTTGTGCTCTGTTTATTCATCCCTCTCTTCTATCTAAATTCAGTGAACTTCTATTTTTACTCTTACTCGAATGTAGGCCTTTCAGGAATATCATATAATTAGAATCAAGCAGTATGTAGCCTTTTGAGATTGGTTTCTTTAATTTAAGCTTTCCTCATGTCTTTCATGGCTTGATAGTGCATCTCTTTTTGGTGCTAAATAATATTCTACTTTCTGGATGCATTATACTTTATTTATACATTCACCTACTGATAAACATTTTAGTTGCTTCCAAGTTTGGGAAATTATAAATAAATTAAACATGCTTGTGTAGGGTTTTGTGTGTAAATAAATTTTCAATTCATTAGAGTAAATATCAAAAAAATGCCATTACTGGATTATATGGTAGGAGTGTGCTTAGTTTTGAAACAAAATTGCCAAGCTGTTTTACAAAATATTTTGTTTTATTAGTTCAAAATATTTTAAAATTTTCTTGAGATTTCTGTTTTGAACTGGGTATTGTTTAATATTCATGTATTTTGAGATAATCCTTTTATCTTTCCGTTATTGATTTCTGGATTATTTTCATTGTGATTTGAGAGCAGACATTTTATAATTTCTATACTTTTAAATTTTTAAAAGTATGTCTAATGGCTCAGAATGTGGTCTATCTTGAGAAATGTTACATGTGCTGTTATTGAATAAAATAGTTTACAGATATCAGTTGTATCCAGTTGATTGATGGTGCTGTTGAATGATGGTGCCTCACTTATGATGACACTCTGTTTTTAGGCATATACATATTTAATATTTTTATGCTCTCTTGTATAATTTACCCTTATATTATTGTAATGCTCTTTTTGTTTTTCCTGATAAATTTCCTTACTTTAATGTCTGCTGTCTAAAAATAACATAGCTACTCCCACTTTTTAAAATTATTGTTAGAACAGTATAACTTTTCTCCCCATTGACCTTTAATTTATATTTAAGATAGAAAATATTTGACTGGGTCTTCGTCATTCTGACAATTTGTTTTTTAATTGGTGCATTTAGACCATTGATGCACAAAGTGATTATTTATGTAGTTGGGTTAATATCTATAATATTTGTTATTGTTTTCTATATCCTGTCTTTATTATTTGTCTTCCACATTTTTCTCCCTTTTGTGCTTTTAATAGAATATTTTATATAATTTCATTTTTTCTTAGCATATCATTTATACCTTTTAAAAAACTTTTCTGATATTAATAGTTGCCCATGGGTTTGTAATATACATTTATAATGTATCAAAGTCCACATTCAAATAACACTGTCTATTTCACAGGTAGTGTAACTTATAATAACAATATAATCTTAATTCCTCTATCTCATCCTTTGTATCATTGTTGTCATTCATTTTACATATATAAACATACATAAACACATCTGTATATATATGCATGACATACATATCTAAGCCTACATAATTAAGTACATTGTTACTATTATTATTTTGAACAAAATGTTATCTGTTACATCAATTAAGAGTAACTGTATGTTCTTACTCATATGTGGAAGCTAAAAGTTGACAAAGATGGAAACAATACACACTGCAGACACCAATAAAGGGGTAGGAGAGAGAGCAGTTAGGGTTTGGAAACTACCTACAGGGCAAAATTTTCACTATCTGAGGAAGGGGCCATCTGAGACCCAATCCCCACCACTACACAATATATCCATGTAATGGACATGCTTGTGTTCCCCTTGAATCTAAAATTTTTAAAAATTTACTCACAAGCACAAAAAAAGAGTAAGAAAAATAAATTTTTATTGTACTTTTTCCTATTTCTTCTTTGATGCTTTTCCTTTCATTATGCAGATCCTAGCTTCTAGTTTATATTATTTATTTTCCTCTAAACTTCTTTTGGCTTTTATTTTTTTATTTTTGGGTAAAGCAATTCTACTGGCAACAAATTCTCTCATTTTTGTTTGCCTGAGAAAAGTTTATTTCTCCTTCACTTTTAAAGGCTTATTTCATAGGATACAAAATTCTAGGTTAAGTTTTTTTTTTTCTCTCAGCACTTTAAATATTTCACTTCACTCTTTTTATTACTTGCATGATTTCTGAGTCGGATTTAATTTATCCTTGCTCTTCTATAGGCTAAGTATTTTTCCTCTGAGTTCTTTGAGTTTTTTGTTTGTTTATATTTGATTTTCAATAATTTGAAAATAATATTCCTAGGTATATTGTTTTATATTTCATTATGCTTGATGTTCTCAGAGCTTCTTGGATCTGTGGTTTGACATTAATTTGGAGAAAATTCTCAGGCATTATTGTTTCAAACATTTCTTCTGTTCCTTTTTTCATTCTATGACATCTTTTATAGTTTCCCCAAAGTTTTTGGATATTCTATTCTGCTTTATGTTTTCCATTATTTGTTTTGTTTGCCTTTCAATTTTGGAGGTTTTGTTGATAAAGCTGCAATTTCCTCAACCATGTCCAATCAACTGAAAAGCACATAAAAGTTATTCTTAATTTCTGTTACAATGTTTTTGATCTCCAGCATTTATTTTTGGTCCTCTCTTAGACCGTTCATTCCTCTTACTTTGTTCATCTGTGTGCTGTCCATCTTATCCTTAAAAGCAGTTAGCTTCTTAATCATATTTGTCTGAAATTTCCTGTCTGAAAATTCTATAATCCTTCCATATCTGGTTCTAATTCTTGCTCTGTCTCTTCAAATTATGTTTTTGGCCTTTTACTATGTTTAGTAATTTTTGCTTGATAGCTGAACATGATACACCAATATGAACAACTGAAGTAAATAGCTCTTTGGCAATGTGGTGCTAAGATGTAGGGGAATAGAAGCATTTTATAGTCTTTTGGTTACACCTTAGTCCTTTAGTGAGCCTTTGCCCTTGGATTGTGAATATGAGTATTTTTTCTGTTTTTTTTTTTTCTCTCCCTTTAGTTAGGACAGAATGGTTAGATTGTGCTAATGTTGGGTATCTCCCCTTTCCCGTGTCAGTCAGGCACTGATAAAAAACAAAACAAAACAAACAGAAAACCAAAAAAGCTCAAAAGACCAACCAAACAAACAAAAAACCCAGTAGGTTAGGTTCTCGTAAGTAGTTTCTCCTGGGGGCAGACCTTGTTAAGAAGAGAGTGCTCTGCTGTATTTCAGAATGCTTCCTTTCCCCTCACCCTGCTTAGACCTGGAATCAATTTTTCTCTGATATTTACCATGACAACTTGCCCCATCTCTTGAAGATAAACTCACAAAAGTGTAAGGGGTGTCACAAAAGTCTGGGTCCTTATGGAGTTAAAAACTCAAGAAACTCATCAACTACATTTCAGATTTTTCTACCCATGAAAATTTCTGATTTTGTGATTCCTGTATCTGCCTCATTGTTTCTTCAATTTTGGTGAGCAGTTTGCCCTGTGACTTCACTTTCCTATAAATATGAGAAATGTTGGGAGTTCTTGTAAGATGGCAGTGGCACAGGTGAGACTGTGAGATTCTCTGAAAGTGAGTTCCCATAAAGACTCTTACTTTCCTCCCCCCGCACCCACCACCAGTCACATCGGCAGAGGCCTGAAAACCCTCGGTCCCACACACAGCCAGCTACTGTGGCCCCTCTGCCCCAGGCAGCCCAGGCTCTGGCCGTGTAGAGCTCCCAGCTCCCTCCCTGGCTACACCGTATCACCTGACCCCAAGCCACCCACCACTGCCTGTGGAGGCCCTCAGATACCACCTTGTGGAGATCTGGGTTCCCTTGCTGACTACACTGATCTGCCTGGCACCCAGTCCCTGCCAGCTCCCTCCCTGGCTGGGCGCCCAGCCCAGTCTTGGGCTGTGGCAGCCTGTGGAGGCCCTCCACATCCACCCCTTGGAACTACAGGCTCCATTCCCTCCTGGGGCACCCAACTAGGCCCAAAGCTGCCGCTGCACACGCAGGATCCCAGAGCCTATGGCTCCGGGGCTTTGCCCCACTGCCTAGGCTGATGCACCCAAAGGTGTGGCCGGTGCTCAACCCTCGGGTTTCTGGGTCCCCGCCCTGGGTTCCGGGTCCCTGCCCAGCCCCATCTCAAGCCGCCGTCGCCCAGGAAGGCTCTAGGCACCTGTCCCTCAGAGATACCAGCTCCATTCCTGGCTGAAGTGCCATGCATGGAGCCCAAAGCTGCTGCCACTGCCCACCACCCACCCTTTGGGGCTCCGTTCCCCACTCTGGATGAGGCAGCCAGCAGTCTTGCACTCCACTTCCCCCAACTTGCCCCTGACTACAGCAGGTCCAGAGAACAGCTGGAGCCCTATGACCAGGCAGAGACCTGCAGTGACTCACACACCCAGCTCTGCCTAACCTCCAACTTGGGAGCTAAGACCCCATGGTTGTGTAAGGGAACAGTACATCTTAAGGATGTGCTAAACAGCTGCTCTCTGCTCTGGCCTGGGGAATTCTGGGCTCCCTCCTACACCCCAAGCAGCTGGCGGCAGACCAAATGCAGCTGCCAGCTATATTGCTGATTCCCAGTGCCTGACGCCAGACACACACCACCATAGTCTGCCATAGTGGATTATCTATGGACCTGGATGAGTGGAGAGAAAAGACCGTCAAAAGAGGAGCTGCCCACCGCAGCCATTTTCCAGGCAGAGATTCGCATTGCCCCACCCATCTGCGAGCACCCTCCACCTTGGTTTCTAAGGTACCTCACCAAACAGGAGACAGAAGGCCCTCTCCTACACTTAATCAGACACAGACAATTCAGTCCTGTGGCAGACCTCTCAGGCAGCAAGCCAAGGGAACCAACCTAAGCATCGGGTAAATCTATCTGCCTGCAATGAGAACAAAGGGGAGAGGCAAGAGATCAGAGCTGAAGAGACACTCAGGAAAGACTCCAGAGTCTGGTTTCTTATTTGATTTTATTGTTTTTACTGTTTGTTTTGTTCATTTTTGTTTGCTTTTTGAGTTAGACTACTTGTTTGTGTTGGGGAAAAGCACATCAAAAGGCATGATTTTATTGGACTGTCTTTGTGTGATTACCAGTATGCTTTAGGGAATCTTGTTTGTTTGATTTTTACTCTTTTCTGGCCTTGTG
>CAUYQG010043065.1:0-16672 GCA_963574415.1 Tarsius wallacei | reverse complement strand
TATGGAAACATAAATGACCACGAATAGCCAAAACAATCCTTAGCAAAAGAAACAAAGCAGGAGGTATCACACTTCCAGACTTCAAACTTTACTATAAGGCTACAGTAATCAAAACAGCCTGATATTGATACAAGAACAGGCACACAGACCAATGGAACAGGATAGAGATTCTGGGAGTTAAGCCTCAATTTCTCAACCAACTCATCTTTGACAAAGCCTCCAGCAACAATCAGTGGGGAGAGGAGAACCTATTCAGTAAATGGTGCTGGGAAAACAGGCTGATCACATGCAGAAGATTGAAAAAGGACACTTACCTATCACCATACACAAAAATTAACTCTAAATGGATCAAAGACCTGAATGTAAAACCTTAAACTTAAGAATCTTAGAAAATGCAGGAGACACCCTTATGAAAATTGAAACTGGCAACCAATTCCTGATAAAAACCCTAAGTGCCCATACCATAAGAAATATGATAGACAAGTGGTACCTCATCAAACTGATGAGCTTCTAGCAAAAGAAATCATCAAGAGAACAGGGAGACAGCCCACAGACTTGGAAAAAATATTTACCTACTGTATATCTGACAAAGGCCTAACATCTAGGATCTACAAGGAACTCAAACGTGCCAAAATGAAAAAAACAAACAGCCCTTTTAAAAGTGGGCAAAAGACATGAATGGATACTTCTCAAAAGAAGATATACAGGGAGCCAACAGACACATGAAAAAGTGCTCAGCCTCACTCATCATCAGAGAAATGCAACTCAAAACCACAATGAGATACTAGCTAACTCCAGTAAGAATGGCCATTATAAATAAAACAAACAACAACAGATGCTGGTGAGGATGTGGAGAAAAAGGAACGCTTCTACACAGCTGGTGGGAAAGCAAACTAGTACAACCACTTTTGAAGACAGTGTGGTGATTTCTGAAAGAACTAGAAATTGACCTTCCATATGACCCAGCAATTCCCCTATTAGGAATATACCCAGAGGAACTCAAATCATTCTACAAAAATGATACCTGCACACGTATGTTTGTTGTAGCTCTATTCACAATAGCAAAAACGTGGAACCAATCGTGTTGCCCATTGAAGCTGGATTGGACAAAAAAAATTGTGGTACATATACACAATGGAATATAATGCAGCCATAAACAAGGACAAATATATGGATTTGCAACAACTTGGATGGATTTGGAGTCGATCATAGTCAGTGATTTTTGACAGAAACAAAGAACAGAGTTCCATATGTTCTCACTCATGACCTGAGCATGAACAATTATAATGCTATAAGAAAGTGATTGGCAGTAGTGGGAAACTGTCAGGGGAGGGGTGGGTGGAACTGGCAGTTGAGGGAAACTGCTAGGGAAGGTAGGGGCATACCTCATCAACAAGGGTGCCTGCATGATCAATGTTTATATACCTAACCCTGAAATGTACCCCACAACTTTATAATAAAATTTTTTAAAAAATCCAATTCTGTACAGCTGAAGTTCATGTTTGAGAAAGGAAAAGAAAGCACTATTACGGTGGCAACATAATGTCCTTTTGTTTATTTATTTATTTTATTTTAAAGATGTGGGATACAATTCAGGATTAGGTATGCAAGTGGTCATCATATAGGTAATGATTGGGCCTCCCTTTGGTCCCCACTTTGCCTGGGTTGAGATCAGGTACCCTTATTGATGTTGTATGTCCCTCCCTCCCTTGGCAGTTTCAGCCTACTGCCAATTCCTTTCTTACAGTATTATGGTAAATGTTCAGGGTCCATTTATGAGGGAGAATATGTGGTAATCAGTTCTTCGTTTCTGTGATAGATCACTGAGTATTATAGACTCTAAATCCATTCAAGTTGCTGCGAGTCCATATGTTTGTCCTTCTTTATGGCTGTGTAATATTCCATTGTGTATATGTGCTACACTTTTTTTATTCAATTCAGTTTCGGTGGGCAGGATGGTTGTTTCTATGCTTTTGCTATTGTGAATAGTACTGCAATAAACATGCATGTGCCAGTATCTTTTATAATGTCCTTTCAATCTAGAAAATAAACATTTTACGACACTCCAAAGATATGTAGGTTTTGTTATCATTTTACTTGTGACATAATCACTTTGTCACTGTTAGGTAGAAAATAAAAGTCTCTTTACTTTGTTTAATATCTGTGTTAATCTACGAAAGCTGACAAATAAGTGTCAGTTGTAATTTATAAAATGCTTTAATAGAAGCAATAATGCCTGGCTTACCATTCTTGAATAAAATGCTCTACATTAGCCTATAAAATGGCAGTTTCACTTGGATCAACCCATGTAAAATTTATATAAGGCTAGTATATATATTTGACAATCTCAAACCATTAACCAAGAGATTGGGTTTCCAGACTTCTCATAATTAAGGTATTCATTTTATGACATCAATATCATTTGATATCCTTTCCTTCTGCCAAAGGACCAAGGCCCATCATAAGCCTATGATTTTTTTTTTTTTTTTTTGAGTTGGAGTCTCACTCTGTCGTCGCCCAGACTGGAGTGCAGTGGCCATCCCCGGCCACCGCAGCCTCAACCTGCTGGGCTCTGGCAATCCTTCCGCCTCAGCCTTCCAAGTAGCTGGAACTACAGGTGTGCGCTACCACGCCTGGCTAATTTTTTGATTTATTGTAGAGATGAGGTCTCGCCAAGTTGCCCAGGTGGGTCTCGAACGCTCAGGCTCAGGCAATTCACTCACCTCAGCCTCCCAAGGCACGGGATTACAGGCTGAGCCACCGAGCCCGGCTATAAGCCTGTGATTTAAGGGATGTATTTTAGGCTTTTATCCACATAGGAAGGTGAGGAGGCTATATGAAGGAGGAAGCGGTATCTCATGAATAGTGATGCAATGTATTCAAGGATGATTTTCAGATTCTCATACAAATATAAAATGGACACATGTCAAAGATTTTATTTTATTCATTAATTAAATTAGGGAAGCAGTAAGATGTAACAACAGTTCAATGGAAAATTCCAAGAACCATACATTTATATGGAGGGAATAAGGATTTATAAAATAGTTAACAGTTTTAAAACTGCTCTCCCATAGGGAATGATCAACTGTATCTTAAGCCCAACAGAGACACAATTAATTTGCATTTATATGAACAAGCATAACTTGCCTTATTCTCAGTTTTTTACAATTTATAGATGTCTAAAAGATCTCAAAGGCAATGAAAGGTGGGGATAACTTTAATGGGTGAGATGCATAGATACAGATACGGATATACAGTTGCCCCTTGAACAATACAATGATTACAGGCACAGATCCCTGCCCAGTCAAAAATCTGTGTATAATATTTTGCTTTTGTTTTCTATTATTCAATATTTTTTATTATGATATTGTGGGGTACAGTTAAGGGTTAGGTGTACAAATATGCCTCGTTCAGGCACCCTTGTTGATAGGAAGGGTCTCCCCGTCCCCAGACAGATATTACTACCATTAATCCCATCACCCTCACCCTCCCCCCCATAGTTTCCCACCACTGTCAGTCATTTTCTTGTGGTAATACGTTGGATGATCAAGGTCTACTATATGAGTGAGAACATGTGATACTCAGTTGCTTTTGTTTTCTTTTGAGACAGGGTCTCACTCTGTTGCCCAGGTTGGGATACAGTAGCGCAATCATAGTTCGCCATAAATTCAAACTCTCGGGCTCAAGTGATCCTCCTGCCTCAGCCTCTCAAAGTGCTGGAATTACAAATGTGAGCCACTGAGCCTGGTCTTTGTATATAACTTTTGACTTCCCAAACACTTACCTACTAATAACCTACTGTTTACTGGAAGCATTACTGGTATCATTAATACTTGATTAACATATTTTGTATGTTACCTGTGTTTTATACTACATTCTTGCCATAAAGTAAGCTTGAGAAAATGTTTCAAGACAACCATAAGGAAAGAAAATATATTTACTATTTTTTAAGTACAAGTGGCTCATCATAAAGGTCTTAATCCTCATAGTTTTCACGTTGAGTAGGCTGAGGAGGAGGAAGAAGAGGAGGAGGTGCAGGAGGTGGATAGGGAGGCAGGAGAGGTAGACACACTCTGTGTCTTTTATGGAAAAAATCCACTATAAGTGGACCTGAATAGTTCAAACTCATATTATTCAATATTCAGCCTTAGATCCATAGACCTACAGACATCATCCATCTGTTAAATTTTTTGTACAATTTTCAGTTTTTTTATGATTTTTCATGACAAATGAGTAAGGGTGGCACCTGATATTATAGGAGGCATCAGTCTTAGTTTTATTGTTAATTGGAACATATATTCCTCATCTGTCTCCCAAGGTTGGAGTCGTACTTTTTTAAAGTGAAATTTTAAAAAGATGCCCAGGGTGGATTATTCTAGCTGGAAGATAGCTTGTGTTTGTGTGACAGTGGGAGGAACTGTAAACCATCTGGAGTGGAGTAGACATCATCAGAGGGCAGTTTCAGTGCTGCTGTGAGAGTGTTGACAAGAGCAGAGGGAGTGTTGTATATCAGAAGAAAGATTATCTAAGAATGAAGAAAACTAGATCCTGTATTTGGCTGTGCCATTAAGCAGTAATTTGTCTCTAATTTCAGAAGGGACAAATCCAAGAATTTGTGCAGATCGGAAATGCTGCAGATCAGTCTCCCAGGAAAGAGAGGGTTGAGGAGAGATATCCTTATATACATTATCTCTGTCCATCCTCACCCAGCCCCAGGAATGGGCTTAGTGAGTATCCTCACATTAATGGTAAACAAACAGGGGTTCTGGGAACTCAAGATGCCATAAAGAGGAGGGATTTTTCTGCAGCCCATCTGGTTCTGAAGAGGACTGATTTCTCCATATGGCATAGGAGGCATGGTGCCAGGGCTCATTCTACTTTTAGGAGCTGCAAAAATGCTTAATTTTTATTTCTTTTAAAACCAGAAGAAAAAATATACATAATAGTGGCTAATATATAATAAATTCAACCTGGATTATATTCATCATTATAGCAACACAACCATAATATTTTTATAGAGGAAAGGGCCCACAAAAGCAATGGTGCCTTTAGCTGCATCTCAAAGGGTGCCTGTGCTTATTTGAGGGGGTGTTTGCTCTGGATAAATGCCAGTCACAGTTACTACTCATCTATCCTACTTATGTCAAACCTATTCCTCTGGATTCCCTACAGCTGTTGGAACTTGTTCCGAGCATAAGAACAGTTTGCCTGTCTCTGATATGATTTTTTAAACTACTAGTTAAACACCACAGAGAAATAAGAAAAATGGGACTGTGGATTGACTAGGGGAGTTTAACACATGGTTTTAAAAATGGCAAACAGTTACAAGCCATTGTTCAGAGCTATGAGTGTGGTCACTGAGCCGTACTGTGGAACAACAATGGTGGTAACTTAAAGTACACAGGGAAGTTATCCCATTGCGAGTCCTTGGCTCTCCAAAACCCGGCCTGCTTGCTCACTGATTCACTTCACTTCTTATTCTGGGCAATAGCAGTTAGTCAAGGCCCTCAAGAGCCTAGACAATGTGGAGGGCAAAATATCAAGGGAGAGAAAGTTATGTTACTCTTCTGAGATGTGGTCCCAAGAAGATGGCAGTATCAAGAAGTTCTCAGCTGGAGACATGGAGACTGAGATCTGGCTCTGGCTCTGATCCTTCATTTCCCTGAGTCTCAGTTTTCTCACCATAAAATGAGGTGATTCCTTTACTGGAAACCTTATATGATTCTGAATCTTTATATGATTCAGAAAAATACGTGAAAGAAACAGATTTAAAATATTTAAATGAATCTAACATTTACCCCAATTTACTGATTGCCATCCACATCTTCTCCCAAGGAGGGCCCTATCAATAAAACAATTCAGAAAATTGCCCCTAGAGTATCCACACACCTTTACACAACTGGGAGAGAAAGTAAATGAATGTAGTGACAATGGTGTGCAGCCAGTGGAGGAAATAGTACCACGAAATCCCCCAAGGACACAAGCTGACTCCAGCAGGTGTTGCTACAAGGGCTACATATGAAGATAGAGGGCTAGTGAACTCCAGCAATGTTTCCATGGCCAGACTGGGGAGATTTTATTCAATTGAAATAAAAATGGTGGGAATGTGGAATGAGCTTTCTGACTTCATGGAAATTAATGTAAGAGTTCTAAGAACCCACAGCTGGCCCCTGCCATGCCAGACTGTGGCTCTAGTCAACTATTTACTCTGAGGAGGGAAACAATCCTACAGCATTGTCTATACCATTCATTCTAAAACTTTATTTAAATTTTGGTGACCATCAGCTCCTGACACTAAATAATAATGTTCTACATGGACCCACTGTAAGGTTTTGATATTTCAACAATATTGAGAATATCTTGTGATACTATTACTATTCCCCTCTGGAAGATGACGGTTCTGAGTTCCAGAGCGGCTCCATGGGCTAATCCTATAATCCAGTTCCCTGGTACTAGACCAGTAAGCCAAGTAAGGCAGTTACTTTCTTTCAAAGTTCCGCAATAAGGAGCTATTTTGATTACATCTAATGACTTACAGAGTCTTAGGGATAGATGCAGAACAGTCCTAGAGATGTTTTTTTCAATTTTATTTTAGATTCAAGGGGTACAAGTGCAGGTTTTTTTACATAGGTATATTGCATGATAATGTGGTTTGGGCTTCTATGGAACCTGTCACTCCAATAGCGAGCATGCTACCTACTGGGTAGTCTTTCAGCCTTTGCTCTCCTCCCTCCCTCCCCACTTTTGGAGTCCCTAGTGTCTTTTGTTCCCATCCTTATGCCTGTGTGTACTCATGTTTAGTTCTCACTTATAATTGAGAATACGTGACATTAGGGTTTTTGTTTCTGCATTAATTTTCTTAGAATAATAGCTTCCGGCCACATTGACGCTGCCACAAAGGATTTAATTTTGTCCTTTGTTCTGACTGTGTAGTATTCCATGTTGTACACATAACCACATTTTCTTTATACAATCTACTATTGATGGGTACCTGGTTTGGTCCCATGTTTTTGCTATTGTGAGTGGTGCTGTAATAAACATATGAGTGCAAGTATCTTTTTGGTGAAAAGATTTATGCTGATTTATACCACGTAGTGGGACTGCTGAACTGAACTAAGACATAATTTTTTTTTAAATTATTTAAAACAAATCAAAATAAAGACACAACCTACCAAAACCTCTGGGATGCTGCAAAATCTGTGCTAAGAGAAAAGTTTAAGAACTACATCAAGAAGACAGAAAGATCTCAAATAAACAACCTATATTTCACCTGAAGGAACTACAAGAACAAGAACAAACTAAACTCAAAACTAGCAGAAATAAAGAAATAACCAAAATTAGAGGAGAACTAAATGAAATTGAGACCCCCACCCTCCAAAATTACAGATCAACAAAGCAAAAAGCTGGTTCTTTGAACGGATAAAAAGATTGATAAATCACTGGTCAGATTAACAACACAAAAAGAAAGAATCCAAATAAGTACAATCAGAAACAAAAAAAAGGCAACATTACTACTGATTCCAAAGAAATGAAAAAGAGTATCAGAGATTATTATAGGCATCTATGTGCAAACTGAAAAAATCTAGAGGAAATGGATAAATTCCTGGAAACATACAACCTTCCAAGATTGAAATGAAAAGAAATTGAAACTCTGACCAGACCAATAATGAGCCTTGAAATTAAATCAGTAATGAAAGACTTACCTACCAAAAAAAGTCCTGGACCAGACAGATTCACAGTCGAATTCTCCCAGATGTACAAGGAAGAGCTTATACCAATCTTACTAAAATTATTCCAAACAACCAAGGAGGAGGGATCCCTCTAACTCATTTTGTGAAGCCAATATCATCCTGATACCAAAATCTGGATAAGATACAACAAAGAAAGAAAACTACAAATTGATATTCCTGATGAACATAGACATAAAAGTCCTCAATAAAATACTAGCAATCTGCATCCAGCAGCACATCAAGAAGATCATCAGTCCTAGAAATATTAAAGGAGCTGAAATTCGAGTGTTATCTTTAATATTACTCACAGTTATAACAGCAGAGCATATGCACAAACTATTTCTGGAAAAAGGACAATTCATTCATAAAATAAGAATGTTCGTATATATCATTTCATTTAATTACACACTTAAAATCAACATATTGGGATACCACAAATCAAACCAAAAGATGAAATAAACCCCCTAAGTTGAATACATGTATTTACTTTCTAGTCTCAGCTTTTTCAATATCAAATGGTGTTTCATTTCTGTGAAGTATATTCTTCCAAAAATTAGCATTAATTCATATTAATATATTAACAAAATGACATGTGGTAAGGACTCCCTCTCCCTTTATTAAGCTTCCCAAATGCAATTTTCTCTTCAAGATTCTTTATAATGTGGCTGGGCATGGTGGCTCACATCTGTAATCCCAGCACTTTGGAAGTCTAAGGCAAGAGGATCGTTTGAGCCCAGGAATTCAAGAACAGCATAGGCAACATAGCAAGACCTAATCTCTACAAAAAAATTTACAAATTAACTAGATGTGGTGGTGCATGCCTGTAGTCCCAGCTATTCAGAAGGCTGAGGTTGTAGAATCGCCTGAGCCCAGCTTGAGGCTTAGGTGAGCCATAAACATGCCATTGCACTTCAACCTAGGCGACTGAGTATAAGTATGGTCACCTTCTAAGTACTCCCCTTGGAAAGCTCTGCACCAACAAAGTGCCTAGTCCACTATCAAAGCAATTTTGGAACTCTTTTTCTGAAATGGTCATCAGAGCTGTCATCGTATTACCCTTGATGCTCTGAATGTCATCAAAATGTCTTCCTTTCAGTATTTTCTTTATCTTCTGTTAAAGAAAAAAGTCACTGGGGACCAAATTAGGTGAGTAGGAAGGGTGTTCCAATACAGTTATTTGTTAACTGGCTAAAAACTCTCTCACAGACAATGCTGTGTGACCTGGTGCATTGTTGTGCAAGAGCTCCTTTGCGACCATTTGTACACACAACTTTCTTATGCCAAGATTTTCAGTTAAGATTTTCCTGTTTCTTTATTGATGTTTATTTGGTCTGCTATGCTTCTCACAGTTAGCTAATGATTTTTACATACAATTTGATGAATTTTTGCAATGTTTTCATAGTTCTTCTTGTTACTGGCCATTCTGCCCTCTCTTCATCAGTGATGCTTTCTCTCCCCTCAGAAAAACATTTAATTCATCTGTACACTGCCATTTTCTTCATGGCATTCTTCCCATATACTTGGACTAACATGTCCCTGATTTCACTTCCACTCTTGCCAATTTAACAAGAAATTTAAAGTTTGCTCATAACTCTAATTTAGACTCTGACATTCTTGTGACAGCACACAAAAATATGCAACAACAATAATGAACACCACTCAGGAAGACACTATCACACCTTGACACAAACACAGCTGTGAGACACTGATATACCAAGGTTATGAAGCCTTACTGATTTTTTGTTCAGTGTTGCCAATGTAAGCCCATGGTGGCAAGTTCACAATATTAATTGTCAGTACTCGTGTGTGTGTGTGTGTGTGTGTGTGTGTGTGTGTGTATAAAGTATATGTTAGATATTATATAAATTATATATATATGCACCACTTCTGTGTATATTCAAGTCCTTTTGTGAATTTAGTTCAGTGAAACAGCACATTGATGATAAATTGAGGGATTTTTGTTTGTTTGTTTTGAAAAGTTTTTTTTTTTTTGGTGTGTGTGTGAATTCATTTCGACTTCAGCAGGAGGCGTTATCTTATCTGTCTCATTACCAGTCTGAGCAGGTGTGTGGGACACAAATGGTTTTTCATTTCTGTGAAGTATATTCTTTGAGCTTGTATTAGTCATGAAGGCTGAATGCTGTCTTCTAGTGGGCTTTCTGTTGCAGAAAACATTTTGATGAAAAAGCAGAATATTCAACATGACTTTAAGTTCCACTGGCCATCAGTGAATTTATTTTTAAAATTCTGTTTACAAGTAATACAGATACATAAATTAAATTTTAAACATCTAGAAAAAATGTTTAAATTTCCTGTAATTAAGAGTTACTTTGATTATTTTGTATCATGCACTTACCAGTATAACATTGATTTTTTTATCTTGTAGTTAAATATCAACTACAGCACACTTTAAAGACACATATTTCCTTTTTTGTGTGGAATTGTCCTATATATTTAGGCAGTCCCTTATTTTGGGATTTTTAGATTGTATCCAATTATTGACTATTTAAGCAATACTTTAATCAATATTTTATACATACATTTTTGGGCACATATACAATTTTTTGTGTAGGATTAACATTCTTCCAACTAGAACTGATGTGTGTTCAAAAATTTTAAGATTTTTAATATCTACCACCACATCACCCACCACAAGGACTAATTGTCATTTGTATTTCTACTATGAGGGACTGAGAACATCTATATTCTTGAAGCATTTCCAATAGTGGCAACAAGTGTGTGTGTGTGTGTGTGTGTGTGTGTGTGTGCGTGCGCACGTGTATCAGTATTATGAGCAAAAAATGACACTTCACTCTTGTTCTAGGCCAAGACTCTAGTTTTGGTTTATCCTTTGGAGTCCTGGAGACCTATGAAAAATGACAAAAATCATACAGGCTGCAGCAGCTTACGGGCTTTCCTTCTCAGGATCAAAGAGTGACACAGGCACAGGGCTGCTGCCTTTTTTGTGGTGAATACACTTTCTCTGAAGCCCCCAGAGTTTTGTGGTGCAATGGCAATGCAGGGCTGGCCACAAGCTAAAGGAATTACTGAGAAAGAAGAAATGGAAATGGTGAATCTGGAAGATGGGCCAAGACCTCACACAGGATTTCTTGGTACCTGGCACAGCACCATCAGGAGAGGGACTTCCTGTGCACCAAGAAGCCAGGTGAGCTCAGCACAGTCCTGCGTGGGGAGGAGTGGAGAACTTGACATGGCTGAAAACAAGCTTCTACCAACAGGTGAGTGGGTACTCAAGGAGAAATTGATTCCAGTTATTGAACATCCAGAAATTTCCATTTTTATTGTTCATCTTTCAGAAACTTCCATTTATTGTCTACACAGATTTGAGGTCAGAAATGTGAAGCTCCTACTTGATTGTACCAATTCTTTCCAGAGCCCCCCCTTTTCCCATTACCATCCCAGATAAAATTCCCTTGAGAAGTGGGTTTCCAAGGGCATAGAGAGAGGGCAATGGGTCAGGGAAGGACACAGGTTTGGGGACATTCCATGGGGCTGTTCTTCCATGTTTCTCTTTCCTGCATGGCCTTATAGACCCCAATTCTCTAATTTTATTTTGTCAGTCCCAGTGAGTAAAAAAGGTAACCTCTTCTCTCTCTTTCCTCCCCAGAGAGAAGTTGCTTTCTGTGACATGACTAACTCTGTGACATGACTAACACTGTTGCTTTCTGTGACATGTCTAACCACCCTTCTCCCTCCTCCCTCCCCCAGCTTTCAGTGTATGAGTAGATGCCTTGTCCTGAATGAATATTTACAAGACAAGTTTCTTTTCTGCCTCATGACGTCTGTAAAACTAGAAAATGGGACAGAGAGAGGGGAGAGTGAGAGAATATAACATAAGTGAGCAAAAGAGACAGTGATGAGAGCAACAGAGACAGAGATAAGAAAGAGTATAAGAATGAGACATTCCAATTAATCTTAGGTTTGGCCTCTTGAAATAATTGCTCATCTCTTGGAGGATTTTTTCTGTCTTTTTAAGTTTCTTTTCTATGGTTTTAACAGTTTGGGCTAGTTCCATATTTTGGTCCTCAAGCTTTGAGATTCTTTCTTCTGCTTGGTTAATTCTGTTTTCCATGCTTATCAGTTTGTTTGTTATTTATTTCATTCAATGTATTCTTTATTGCTGTTATCTCAGTTATCAACTCCTTCACTCGTTCCTCTTGTTTTTATTTATTCTCTCTATTAATGTCTTGATATCTGTGTTTGTGGTTTGAGACCAGTCATTCTGGGGGCTCTTCATTGTTTGAGTTCAAAGTCTGTATTCTCAGTGGCTGACCTCCCAGGGGTCTGTGTGAGACTCATATTCTTCCTTTGGTTTTTTCTTCATTTGCGTAGGTCCCCCCCCCTTTTTAACTTCTTCTTTAATTCTGTTGTTCAGTAATGGAGCAATGGTTTTTATTTCTGTTTGCTCAATCACCTATTCTTCCTTATGTAAAGCCTCTGGTTTTGTTCAATTCTGAAGTTGAACTGGGGTTGGAGCCTGTTCTTTTTGCAGTTTTGAGATTTAATTAAGGGGAGAAACTGTGATTCAGAAGCTATCTTTATATCCCAGTATTTGCTGACAGGTGTGTGTGGGCCCCCTGGAACCCACTTCCCTCTGCCTTACAATCTGTTCACGCAGTGGGAGTGTCTATTTGCCTCCTGAAAGCAAAATGAGATAAGAAAAGAGAAAAGAATGAAAAAAGGAAGGAGGAAGATGAAGGGAAGGTGGAGAGAGAGAGAAGAAGAGGGAAGACAGACAGGTGTACCAACTAATGAATAAACAGAGAAACAAAGACCAAATCCAGCACCCCTTCTTGATAAAGCCCTTGAGTAGATGGAACATACCTCAAAATAGTAAGAACCATCTATGAGAAACCCACAGCCAACATACTGTTAAACAGACAGAAACTGGAGCCATTTCCCTTGAAAACCAGAACAAGGATGTCCAATCTCACCCCTCCTGTTCAACATAGTATTGGAAGTCCTAGCTAGAGCAGTCAGCCAAGAGAAGGAAATCAGGGGTATCCAAATAGGAAAAGAGGAAGTCAAGTTATCCCTCTTTGCAGACAACATGATTCTATACCTCAAAAATCCAAGAGTATCTGTCAAAAACCTCCTTGCACTGATATAGGACTTTGGCAAAGTCTCAGAGTATAAAATAAATGTGCAGAAGTCAGTATTCCTATACACCAATAATAAACAAACACAGAAAACCAAATAAAAAGCACAATTCCATTTACAATAGCCACAAAAAAATGAAATACCTTGGTATCTTCCTAGATGAAGAGAAGTCAAAAACCTTTACAACAAAAACTACAAAACACTGCTCAAAGAAATCAAAGATGATACAAAAAAATAGAAAAAATATTCCATGCTCATGGATTGGGAGAATCAATGTTGTTAAGATGTCCATCCTACCAAAGGCAATCTACAGATTTAGCAAAGTACTCAAGAAATTACCAGCATCATTCTTCTCAGACCTGGAAACAGCAATGCAGGAATTCATATGGAAACATAAACAACCACTAATAGCCAAAAAAATCCTCAGCAAAAAAAAACAAAAACAAAAACAAAAACAAACCCAAAAAGTGGGAGGCATCATGCTCCTAGACTTTAAGCTTTATTATAAAACTACAATAATCAAAACAGCCTGGTAGTGGTACAAGAATAGACAGATAGATTACTGGAACAGGACAGAGAATCCAGAAGCAAAACCTCAATTTCTCAACTAACTCATCTTCGACAAAACCTCCACCATCAACCACTGGGGAGAGGAGGACCTATTCAATAAATAGTGCTGGGAGAACTGGCTGACCCATGCAGAAGATTAAAACAAGACCTCTACCTATCATCATACGCAAACATCAACTCTAAATGGATCAAAGACCTAAACATAAAACCTCAAACTATAAGAACCTTAGAAAATGCAGGAGACACCCTTATAGAAATTGGAAATGGTAACCAATTCCTGAAAACCTCAAGTCCCCATGCCATAAGAGATAAGTTAGACAAGTGGGACTTAAAACTAACAAACTTCGGCAAAGCCAAAGAAACCATCAAGAGAGCAGGGAGACAGCCCACAGACTGGGAAAAAATATTTGCCAACTGTTTATCTGGCAAAGGCCTAACATCTAGGATCTGCAAGGAACTCAGATGTGCCAAAAAGAAAAACAAACAAACAAACAGCTCCATTACAAAGTGTGCAAAATATATGAACAGACACTTCTCAAAAGAAGACAAACAAACAGCCAAAAGATACATGAAAAAATGCTCAGCTTCACGAGTCATCAAAGAAATGCAAATTAGAACCACACTGAGATACCATCTAACTCTAGTCAGGATGGCCATCATCAATAACTCAAAAAACAACAGATGTTGGAAAGGATGTGGCAAAAAGGGAACACTTCTACACTGTTGGTGGTAGTGTAAACTAGTACCGCCTCTGTGAAAAACAGTGGCAATTCCTAAAAGATCTAAAAATCGACCTCCCATATTCACAATTCCCCTATATTCCACAATTCCTCTACTGGGAATATACTTGGAGGAACTAAGATCACTCTATGAAAAAGATACCTGCACATGCATGTTTATTGAAGCATTATTCACAATAGCACAAACATAAAATCAACTTTGCTGCCCATCAAAAGAGGACTAGATTTTAAAAATGTGGTACATATACATTATGGAATATTACACAGCCATAAAGAAGGACAAAATTATTAACTTTGCAGCAACTTGGATGGACTTAGGGTGATCTATCACAGAAACAAAGAACTGAGCATCACATGTTCTCACTCATAAGTGGACCTTGAACAATTGTTGTAATACTATAAGAAAATGATTGAACTATAAGAAAAGGATTGGTAGTGGCAGGAAACTGGCAGAAGAGGGGCAGGGAAGCAGGATTGGCAGTAGTGGAAGTCTGCCTGGGGAAGGGGGAGGCACACCTCATTAACAAGGGTAACTGCATAATGAACATTTGTATACCTAACCCTGTATTGTACCCCACATCTTTAAAATAAAAAAATTAAAAATTAAAAAAAAAAGAATAGGATTGGCAGTAGTGGGAAACTGCCAGGGGAGGGGAGAGGTGAGATTGGCAGCAGTGGGAAACTGCCAGGGGAGGGAGCACACCTCATCAACAAGGGTACCTGCATAATGAACATTTGTATACCTAACCCTGAATTGTACCCTGATAAAAAACTAAAAAAAAAAAAAAAGAATGAGAGAGAGAGAGAGAGAGAGAGAGTGAGAGAATGCATGAGTTGTCAATTCATCCCAGGAAGTTTCAAACATTTTTTTCCTTTTCTTTTTTTTTTTCTTTCTTTTTTTGAATTGGAAAATATTTACATTCACTAATCAAAACTTTATACTTGGGAGTTCCGGTAAGATGGCAACAGCATAGGTGGGATTGTGAGATTCTCTGAACATGAGTTCCCAAAAAGACTCTTGCTTTCCTTCCCCCACCCCCCTGCCCACTGCCAGCCACACTGGTCTGAGGCCCGGGGACCCTCGGTCCCATGTAGGGCCAGATATTGCAGCCCCTGGCTGCTGCTGCACCACTATATATGACTCCCGCACGTGTGGGAGTCTCGGGTCTCGGCTCCCTCCCTCGCTACATTGTCTCACCCAGACCAAGTTGCTGGTCACCCAGGGAGGCTCTGGGCACCCGCCCCTCAGAGATACCAATTCCATTTCTGGCTGAAATACCCTGTGAGCGATCCAGGGCCACTCTTGCCGCTCACTGCCTGCCCTTTGGAGTTTTAGAGCTCTGGAGCTCTGGAGCTCTGGGCCCACCCTGGCTGAGGCACTCAGCACGCGACCCCATGCTTGTGTAAGGGAACAGCATATCTTGAGGAGGTGCTGATTGGAGGCTCTCAGCTCCAGAGGAGGGAACTCCCAACCCCCTCCTCCACCCCAGCCCATTGGTGGTGTCCCGGATCCAGCACCTAGCTGTGCAGCTGGTCTCCGGTGCCTCCCACACCACCACAGTCGATTATAGTGGATTGCCCAGGGACCCAGACGAGTGGAGAGAAAGGATCTGCAAAAGTGAAACTGCCACCTTGGCCATTCTCCAGGCAGAGATTTATATTGCCCTGCCCACCTATGAGCAGCCTCCACCTCGGTTCCTAAGGTAACGTCGCTAAACAGAAGACAAAGCCCCTCCCCTACACTGAATCAGACAAAGGCAACTAAGCGTTGCAGACTTCCCAGGCAGCAGGCTAAAAGAAGAAACCTAAGCTGCAGTAAATTTAGCTGTCTGTAATGAAAGTAAAGGGAGAGGCTGGAGATCAGAGCTGAAGAGACTTTAGACTCTCAGGAAAGATTCCGGAGCTAGTCTGATTTCTTATTTTGACTTTTGATTTTACCACTTTGACTGTTTGTTTTGCTCACTTTTGTTTGCTTATTGACTTACACTATCTGTTTGTGTTAGGCAAAACGCATCAAAAGGCATGATTTAATTGGTCTGTCTTTGTGTAGCTACCAGTATTCTTTAGGGAATTTTCCTTGCGTGTTTTTTTCACTTCTCTCTGGCCTTGTGTCTCTTTTTCACCTGTTAGTTGGTATGTATGACTGTTTTCCCTCTCACTCTTCTCTCTTTCTAACTTCCTATTGACCCCCCTTCCTCCATTATTTTCCTCTTTTTTACCTCCTTTTGTTCCAGGGACCAAACCTACATTCCGCTGCACAGACAGACTGTAAGGCAGTGGGAAATAGGTTCCAGTGGGCTCATACACTGGTTGGTGGATGCTGGAATCAGCATATAGATTCTGAATCACAGCTTCCTTCTCAATTAAACCTCAAAACTGCAAAAAGTACAGCCCGCAGCCCACACTCCAACCTCAAAAGTGAACAAAGCCAGAGGACCCTCATAAGGAAGAACAGGAGATTGCACAAGTGAAGCAAAAGCAACCCCACCTTCCCTGAAAAACAGAATTAAA
>CAUYQG010043064.1:0-14011 GCA_963574415.1 Tarsius wallacei | reverse complement strand
GGTTGATGACAACAAGAAATTAGGGGAATGGGTAGACCTGTGTAAAACTGACAGAGAAGGAAGACCCCGGAAATTGGTTGGTTTCAGTGGTGTCGTCGCTAAGGACTATGGCAAAAAATCTCAGGCTAAGGATGGCATTGAAGAGTGCTTCAAATGCAAGAAATGAACAAATAAAACTTTGGCTCATGTTATTAAAAAAAAAAAAGAACCTATACAGAGGATACATTCCTAAATGTTAAATTGTTAGGTCAGGGGCCGGGCATGGTAGCTCAGCCTATAATCCCAACTGAGGCTTAGGCGAAAGGATTGCCTGAGTCTGGGGGTTTGAGACCAGCCTGGGCAACTTGGTGAGACCTCATCTCTACAATAAATCACAAAAAGTAGCCAGGAGTGGTGGTGTGCGTCTGTAGTTCCAGTTACTTGGAAGGCTGAGACGGAAGGATGGCCTAAGCCCAGCAGGTCGAGGCTGCGGTGGCTGTGAGCGTGCCACTGCGCTCCAGTGTGGTGGACAAGAGTGAGATTCCAACTCAAACAAAAAAAAAATTGTTGGGTCAAATATATACATTAATTTTGAGAGATATTATGAAATTGCCTTCCAATGTACACCTACATCAACAAAAGCAATTATTTCCACATAATCTCATCAATGTAAGGGACTATCAAATTTTTTTTGATCAGTGAGATTTTTTTTCATTGAAGAGTTTTAAGCAGGGGAGTGACATGGTTTGAAATGATTCCCCTGGATGGTATGTGCAGAAGGGACTGGGTATAGGCTGAAGCTGGGCAAGGCAAACTAGTTAGAAAGCTATTTGACAAGTCCAGGCCTGGGATGAGGGTGCCTTAGACCAGGAGGGTAGCACTGGGGATTCATTCAACACATAAGCGCAAGATTAGTTATCGAGTGACCACTCTGGGCTAGGCTGTTCTAGGTGCTGGGGCTAGCCCCAAGACGAAGTCCCTGCTCTTATGGAGCTGACACTCTAGTTGGGGGGCGTGGGGGAGAGATGACAGAAAACAAACAAATCCATAGAGAGGAAGGTAAAGTGATGCAGAGGGTGCGCTGAAGGAAAGGAAAGTGATGGAGGAGGGGCTTTTTTATATTTCATATAGGAAAGAGCTATGAAGCGATGTTTCTCACCGTATTGAGGTGAAAAGGGAGCCATGTGGACGTGCAGGGAGTGTTCCAGGCTGAGGGACCAGTAAGTCCAAAGGCTCTGAGGCAGGAAAGTACTCAGTGCATTCCAGGAATAAACAGCAAGAAGGCTGGTGTGACTGGCCAGCCATGAGCAGGGAGAGTGGCAGGGTGTGTGGTGCAGGCACATCTAATCTGACTCCAGGGACAAGGGAAAGCAAGCGAATGACACACATCTATCTGAATGGCCTGGGCTCGAGGTGACCGTGACTTGAACCAGGGCTAGGTTGGCAGGGAACTAGGTGAGAAGAAGGGCATCTTCACATCTTTTGAAGGGAGATTTGATGGAATTTTTTGTTTGTTTGTTTGAGTTGGGGTCTCACTCTGTCGCCCAGACTAGAGTGCAGTGGCCGCTCCTGGCCACCGCAGCCTCGACCTGCTGGGCTCCGGCGATCCTTCCACTTCAGCCTTCCAAGTAGCCGAAACTACAGGCGTGCGCTACCACACCCAGCTGATTTTTGATTTATTGTAGAGATGAGGTCTCGCCAAGTTGCCCAGGCGGGTCTCGAATCCACGGGCTCAGGCAATCTGCTCACCTCAGCCTCCCAAGGCGTGGGATTACAGGCTGAGCCACCGAGCCCAGCTAGCTTTGATGGAATTTGGTGATGGATTGGATGTGGGGTGTAGGGGAGGAACTAGGATGACTCCAGAGTGTGTTAGTCTGAACAATGAAAGGAGTGCTGTGGCCACTTACTGGGTGGAGGATGGCTGGGAATGGGATCGGGCTGGGAAAAGAATTTTGGAACTGAGGGAAACAGTGGATTCCTGAGCTACTTAGTAAATAAAATCTCCAGGGCTTGGAGACTTTTTGGATGTGGGAGAATGGGGAGAGATAGGGGACAAAAGTAACCGGGTTTCTGGCTTGTGAACTGGGGAGATGTTGGGGCATCTTTCCAAGATAGAAAAGCTGGGGGAAGGTATTAGCTGGTGCCATTGCAGAAGTATGGGACTTCAGAAATCTGGGTGGCAGCTGCTGGGGATGATGCTGATTCCAGCCCCAAATCTTTGTTCTCCACTTCCATCTGGCTCCATCACTCACTTCTTTAGGAATTTGTTCAAATGTCACCTTATTATTGAGGCTTTTCCTGGCTGCCTCCTCTCAAATATTGTGTCCATCCTCACCCCTATGTGCTCCATTCTCTTCCCTGGTTTTGTTCTTCTTACCACATTTATCAACATCTGTTATTACTACGTGTTTATGTGATTCTTCCCACCCCCCAACCCGCCCACTGTAAATGTCATGAGAGCAGGGATTTGTGTTCATTTTGCTCATGACTTTATCCTGAGCACTTAGAGTGTGCCTAGCACATAGCACTTGGGAAATACTTGTCTGAATGTATTTCTTTGGGACTGCTGCTATTTGGACTAAGTGAAACTTGGTGAAACTGATCAGACCCTGGAGGCTGAAAGCAAAAGGGACAAAGACAGAGGGAAATAGGGCACTGGAATGAGGAGAAAGTGACGCCTCAGTCTTTTCACCTGAAATGTAAAATGAGGTGTGACTTCCCTGACGGGCTGCTGGCAATGGATTGGATGTGGCAGGAAATGGAAGCATCCAGGAAATGGAAGGGAAAGATGGGTCACCAGAACACCCGTTGGGGGACAGTCAGGCTCTGGGGCTGTAATCACCTGGGACAAGATTGGGAGAATTTGTGAGCGAAGGTGGTCAGGTGGGCAAGAGCTAGCCCTCTAGTCTCTGCTCAACATTCCTGCCTTGGAAGAGCTCCACAGAGCAGGGGTTGCTGGGAGGATGGGGCAGGACTGATGCTCTTCTTTTCTTCTTCTTTTTTTTTAAGTTGGAGTCTTACTCTGTCACCCAGGCTGCAGTGTAGTAGCATAATCATGTCCACTGCAGCCTCCACCTGCAGGGCTCAGGTGATCCTTCCGCCTCAGCCTTCCAAGTAGCTGAAACCACAGACGTGCACCAACACGCCAGTCTAATTTTTTGATTTACTGTAGAGATGAGGTCTCGCTGTGTTGCCTGGGCTGGTCTTGAACCTCTGAGCTCAGGCAATCCTCTTGCCTCCGCCTTCCAAAGTCCTGGGATTACAGGCTTGAGCCACCATGCCCAGCTTCTAATTTTCTTACAGTGCAGACTGAGGCCCAGATGGGAGAGAGATGATACCCATGCCCATGTCCTAACCTCTGGTACCTCTGAATATTACATTAGATGGCAAAAGGGACTTTGCAAATGTGATCAAGATATGGATCTTCAGATGGGGAGATTTTCCTGGATTATCTGGGTGGGCCTTATGTAATCACAAGGGTCCATATACAAGGGGGGCAGGAGATCTGAGAGAGTAGGAGGAGATAAGGGGTGGAGCAAGAGATTGGAGTGATGTGGGGAAGGGGTCACCAGCCCAGGCATGCAGGTGGCCTCTAGAAACTGGAAAAAGCAAGGGAAATAGATCATTCTCTGAACCCTCCAGAAGGAATGCAGTCCTGCTGACACTGTGGTTTTAGACTTCTGACCTCCAGAATTATGAGAGGACAAATTTGTGTTGTTTTAAGCCAAGAAGTTTGTGATAATTTGTTACAGTAGTTGTAGGAAATGAACACAGAATCAAGGTCAACTGGGAGGTGGTGGTGGACCCTAGAGGTGGATTAGAATCCAGTCAGTCTGGCTCTCCCAGTTGGAACCTCCTCTCTCCCTCAGTACTCAAATGGAGACCTCTAAATCACTGTGCAGCTCCCTGGGTTAGAAACCGGACCCTCAGCCAGGCGCAGTAGCTCACCCCTGTAATCCCAGCACTTTGGGAGGCAGAGGCAAGAGGATTGCCTGAGCCCAGGAGTTTCAGAACCAGCCTGGGCAAATTGGTGAGACCTCATCTCTACAATAAATCAAAAAATTAGCCGGGTGTTGTGGCACACACCTGTGGTTCCAGTTACTTGGAAGGCTGAGGTGGAAGGATCACCTGAGCCCAGCAGGTTGAGGCTGCCATGGTCATGAGCATGCCACTGCACTCCAGCCTGGGTGACAGAGTGAGACTCTTGTTCAAAAAAAAAAAGAAAGAAACTGAACCCTCATCACGTTTATTGTTTCATCTAAATTTGGTAAGAACCCTGTGGGGCAGACAGCGTCTTTACATCAAATGTGAGGAAACTGAGATTTAGAGGTGAACTGTCTTGATCAGAGCACACACAATGAGATATCAGTAAGTTAGATCCCAGATCCGAGTTCTCTGCCCTCCCCTTCCTGCCAGACTGTATGTGTCTGGGAGGTACATTTTGGCGTCTCATTCAGTCACTCAACAAATATTTGCTGAACATCTATTTAGGTACCATGCTCATCCAGGTATTGTGCTCAGTGCTGAGGATACACTGGTGAACACTCATGATGCCCAGAGACTAGTAAGATAGGCATGATTTAAGCAAATAAACACACAAAAATATAATAAAAATTAGGTGATATTTGTACATATTCAAAATGTGGAAACAATCCAAATGTCCACTGAAACATGAATGGATGTAAAAAATGTGCAATGTACAGATCATAAATATTATCCAGCTTAAACAGAAAAAGTTCTGACACATGCTACAACATGGATGAACCTTAAAGACATTGTGCTAAGTGAAATAAACCAAACACAAAGAGACAAATGCTGTATGATTTCATTTACATAAGTTACCCAGAGTAGTAAAAATTATTTATTTATTTTATTTTATTATTATTATTTTTTTGAGTTGGAGTCTCACTCTGACACCCAGACTGGAGTGCAGTGGCCGCTCCCGGCCACCACAGCCTCGACCTGCTGGGCTCTGGCGATCCTTCCGCCTCAGCCTTCCAAGTAGCCGGAACTACAGGCGCGCGCTACCACGCCCGGCTAATTTTTTGATTTATTGTCGAGATGAGGTCTCGCCAAGTTGCCCAGGCGGGTCTCGAACCCGTGGGCTCAGGCAATCCACTCACCTCAGCCTCCCAAAGCGCAGGATTACAGGCTGAGCCACTGAGCCCTTTTTATTTATTTATTTGTTTGTTTATTTATTTATTTATTTTAGTCAAAGTCTCATTCTGTTGCCCTGCCTGGAATGCACTGGCACAGTCACAGCTCACTGCAACCTTGAACTCGGGGCTTAAGCAATCCTCCCTACTCAGTCTCATGAGTATCTGGGACTACAGGCATGTACCACCTCTCCTGACTGATTTTTTTATTTTTTGTGGGGATGAGGTCTTGCTATGTTGCCCAAGCTGGTCTTGAACTCCTGGGCTCAAGCAGTCCTCCCGCCTCTGCCTTCCAAAGTGCTGGGATTACAGGCTTGAGACGTCACACCCGGCCAAGTAGTCCAAATGTATAAAGACAAAGTAGAATGGTGGTTGCCAGGGGCAGGGAGAAAGTGGGATGGGGAGCTAGCCATTGTTTAATGACTATGGAGTTTCATCTTGGGAAGTGAAAGAGTTCTGGGGTGGATGGTGATGATAGTTACCAAACAATGTGAATATACTTAATGCCACTGAACTGTACACTTAAAAATGGCTAAAATAGTAAATTTTATGTTATATATATTTTACCACAAGTACATATGGGGAGCCAAAAAATGTATACACATTTTAAGTATGACATTCACTCAAAAGATGGCATTAACCAAATGAATACTAGCGCCGGGCATGGTGGCACATGCTTATAATCCCAGCACTTTGGGAAGCAGAGGTGAGAGGATTGCCTGAGCCCAGGGGTTCAAGACCAGCCTGGGCAACTTGGCGAGATCTCATCTCTACAATCAATAATAAGAAAATTAGTTAGGCGTGGTGGCGTGTGCCTGTGGTTCCAGCTACTTGGAAGACTGAGGTGGAAGAATCGCCTGAGCCCAGCAGGTCGAGACTGCAGTGGCCATGAGTGTGCCCCTGCACTCCAGCCTGGGTAACAGAGTGAGATGCCAACTCAAAAATAAAAATAAAATGGAGGCCGGGCATTGTGGCTCAAGTCTGTAATCCCAGCACTTTGGGAGGCCAAGACGAGAGGATTGCCTGAGCCCAGGGGTTCAAAACCAGCCTGGGCAACTTGGTGAGATCTCGTCTCTGCAATAAATCAAAAAATTAACTGGGCGTGGTGGCATGTGCCTGTAGTTCTGGCTACTTGGAAGGCTGAGGCGAAAGGATCACCTGAGCCCAGCAGGTCGAGGCTGCGGTGACCAGCCTGGGCGACGGAGTGAGACTTCAACTCAAAAAATAAAAAATAAATAAATAAATAAAATGGGCCGGGCTTGGTGGCTCATGCCTATAATTCTAATACTTTGGGAGGCTGAGGTGAGAAGAGTGCCTGAGCCTATGGGTTTGAGACCAGCCTGGGAAACTTGGCGAGACCTCATCTCTACAATAAATAACAAAAAAATTAGCCAAACCTGGTGGCATGTGCCTGTAGTTCCAGCTACTTGGAAGGTTGAGGGGGAAGGAACACCTGACCCTAGAAGGTCAAGGATGCAGTGGCCTTGACTGTGCCATTGTACTCCAGCCTGGGTGATAGAGTGAGACTCCAACTCAAAAAAATAAAAATAAACGAAAACTAAAACAAATGAATGCTAGTGTCACCATGCAACAGGCAGAACAGTCAAAGAAAATGACACAGCCACCATAGCCTCGACCTGCTGGGCTCAAGCCATCCTTTCGCCTCACCCTTTCAAGTAGCTGGAGCTTCAGGTGTGCGCTACTACACCCAGCTAGTTTTTTGATTTATTGTAGAGATGAGATCTCATCAAGTTGCCCAAGCTGGTCTTGAACCCCTGGGCTCAGGCAATCCTCTCGCCTTGGCCTCCCAAAGTGCTGGGGTTACAAACTTGAGCCACCGCACCCAGCCTGCAACCATAATTTAATTCAACTTTGAAAAGTAATTCATAGATAACATCTCTATGTTGTAATGTATGTACAGATAAACGTGTGTGTGAGTGTACATATTAGGTGACATGCTGTGAGAAGAAGATAAGATGGCATGGAAGTGTGCAAGAAGGAGAGCTAACCTGGTCAGGGGCTGCAGGGGGCCTCTCCGAGACCTAAAAGAAGGGAAGAAGCTGGTTAGGTAAAGAAGGGGGCAGCAGTGTTGCAGGCAGATGGAAGCATCATGCAAAGGCCCTGAGGCAGAAAGCGTTTTAGTAGGTCTGAAGGTCTGTGAGGCTATTGGGGTGTGGTAGGGGTGCAGAAAGCAAGGGAGAGGTTAGACAGGTTAAAAGCAACGGGAAGCCCAGAAAGGTTTCGGCTTCCGTGTGTGGTTCGGAGTGAGTTTGAGAAGCTAGCTGGTTATCGCAGTAGCCCAGATAGCAGGGTAAGACTGCACTTGAGCAGGGCATGGAGATGGAGAGGGGGTGTGCCGTGGAGAGGGAGCAGCAGGGAGTGTCAAGGAACCAGAGCCGCTGAGTTTCTAGCTGCACTGCAGTTTGAGAAGGTTGACTGGATGCTCCCCCTGGGCCCATTCTCAAAAAGGTGCCAACCCCAGGTTGTTTTAGTTTTGTTTTTTTATTGTGGTAACATATACATAATAAAAGGTGTCTATTTTAACCATTTTTATGGGTACAGTTCAGTGCACTCCCATTATGTACATTATTGTGCAACCATCACCACCATCTCCAGGACTCCTTTCATCATCTTTTTTTAAAAAATATATACAATATTCTTTTTATTGTGATATTGAGGGGTACATCATCTTTTTTTTTTTTTTTTTGAGTTGGAGTCTCACTTTGTCACCCAGGCTGGAGTGCAGTGGCACACTGCTCACGGCCACTGCTGCCTCGACCTGCTCGGCTCAGACAATCTTTCCACCTCAGCTTTCCAAGTAACTGGAACTACAGGCATCCACCACCATACCCGGATAATTTTTAATTTTTTTAATTGTAGAGATAAGGCCTCACCAAGTTGCCCAGGCTGGTCTCGAACCCCTAGACTCAGGCAATCCTCTCGCCTCGGCCTCCCAAAGTGCTGGGATTATAGGCTTGAGCCCACCGCACCCAGCCCATATCCGTTTTTGTTTTTTGTTTTTTTTTAGTTGGATTCTCACTCTGTTGCCCAGGCTACAGTGCAGTGGCATGCTCATGGTCACCCCAGCATCGACCTGCTGGGCTCTGGTGATCCTTCTGCCTCAGCCTTCCAAGTAGCCAGAACTACATATGTATGTAACCACGCTCAGCTAATTTTTTATTTATTGTAGAGATGAGGTCTTGCCAAGTTGTCTGGGCTGGTCTAGAACCCGTGGGTTCAGGCAATCTACTTGTCTTGGCCTCCCAAAGTGCTGGGATTACAGGCTAAGCCACTGAGCCCAGTCCTGCATCCGGTTTTTTTTTTTTGAGTTGGAGTCTCACTCAGTCGCCCAGACTGGAGTGCAGTGGCCACTTCCGGTCACCGCAGCCTCGACCTGCTGGGCTCCGGCGATCCTTCCGCCTCAGCCTTCCAAGTAGCTAGAACTACAGGTGCACGCTACCACGCCCGGCTAATTTTCTAATTTATTGTAGAGATGAGGTTTCGCCTGCCCAGGTGGGTCTCGAACCCGCGGGCTCAGGTAATCCACTCACCTCAGCCTCCCAAGGCGTGGGATTACAGGCTGAGCCACCGAGCCCGGCTTACATCCGTTTTTTATTGTTGCTATGACATAGTAACACAAGCTTAGTGGTGTAAAACAACATACATTTATTAACTTGCAGTTCTGTAGGTTACAAGTAGAACATGGGTCTCAATGGGCTAAAATCAAGGTGTCAGCAGGTCTCTGTTCTTTTCTGGTGACCCTAGGGGAGAATCCTTTTCCTTGCCTTTCCAGCTTCCAGAGGCTGTCTGCATTCCTTGGCTCATGGCCCCTTCTTCCATCTTCAAAGCCAGCAACGTAGGCTCTCTCTGACCCTTCTTTATTTGTCACATCTTGTTTTCTAGCCACAGCTGGGCATAGATTGGATCCACTTGGGTAATTGAGTACATTACTACCTTAAAGTCCTTAATCTTAATCATATCTGCAAAGTCCTCTTTGCCATGTAAGACAACGTAGTCATAGCTTCCAGGATTATGACATGGACATCTTGGGGAGCCTTCATTCTGCCTGCCACCCCTGTGTGATAGAGAGGGTATATATGCATGTTTGTGTAGGTTTGTGTCTCCTCAGCCTTTGCTCCCAACACAGAGGGCCTCTCTTCCCACTTTTTGCCTATTTTTGCTTTGGTCAGAGTGAGGAAACCTTAGCTATTTGGTAAGCAAATATGTGCAAACCCACCATGCAAATAGGGGCCTGGCTGGAGCACCTCTCCTGGGGCTAGCTTTCTAGAGAACTGGAAGAGAATCCACAGAGATCCCTTCTAACTCATCTATCCACCCTAAACTCAGAATCAGGTCTAGAGAGGCCCCAATGACAGAAAATAAATGAGGTATTGAGTGACCGTGGAGTAGAATGAGCCTTATACCCAGGCTAAGGCCCTTCCCTACCACCCCACCCAGTGGAGCTCGCCATCCTCCCCTCCCCCAGCCTTTTCTCCAGTCTGCCCAAGGAGGCCACTCCCAGCTGGGAAGTTTCCTCTCTCTCCCTTCTCTCTAACTAACTCTGAAGCATCCTTCAAGGCCCAGCTTCCCTGCTCAAGGAAGCCTTTCTCGACGTTTTCTCATTCTCCTCCAAGGATGTGCATCATCCTTTGAGGAAAAGGCAAGAAGGAGAGTCTCCTGGTTCTGTTTCTCTCACAATGTCCATCTCCAAGATGGCCACACAGCAGGCCCTCTGTCAATGCCAGGACCTGGGCGCACCACACCCTTTTGGGCCTTTGTGCTTTTGCACACACTGTCCGCTCTTGACTACAGTGTTCTTTCCTGATTCCTCCTGCAAGGTCTTACATCCTCTGAGGAGCCTCCTCCACCTCCCCTCCTCCATGCTGCCTTTCTCTTCTCAGTGTTCCCACTCTCCTCAGAACCTGTCTCCGTTATAGCATTCATCACGTGAACTATAATTAAATTCCACTAGCCTAAAGGAAACAAAACCATCTTATACAAACATTTATTGAATGGCTACTCTGCCAGACACTGTGCTAGGTACTAGGGAAATAGACACTGTGCCCTTGGGGGTCTGATGATTTGCTTTATGCCTCCCACACAAGACTGGGGACTTGCAGAGGATTAGGACTCTGATTCTTCTGTGGGTCCTCATCACCAAGCACAGATTGACCCATAAGGAGTCTCTGTGGAATGAAGGCAAGATTGACATTCTTAGCCCGGCTCGGTGGCTCAGCCTGTAATCCCGCGCCTTGGGAGGCTGAGGTGAATGGATTGCCTGAGCCCGCGAGTTCAAGACCCACCTGGGCAGGCGAAACCTCATCTCTACAATAAATCAAAAAAATTAGCCAGGCGTGGTTGCGCACGCCTGTAGTTCCGGCTACTTGGAAGGCTGAGGCGGAAGGATCGCCGGAGCCCAGCAGGTCGAGGCTGCGGTGGCCGAGAGCGGCCACTGCACTCCAGTCTGGGCGATCGAGGGGGACTCCAACTCAAAAGAAAAAAAAAAAAAAAGATCGACATTCTTGAGTCACAGCTTCAGCTCAGACAAGCCACTTCACTTGCCTGAGCCTCAGGTTCTTCATCTGCTAAATGAGGACAGAATTTCCAGGACTGGGGTGAGAGATAAGAGGAGGTTATGAGTAGCAAAGCCCTTTGGAGATTAACGATGAAAGATGGTGACTGTGACACTTTCCTCTGCCTCCTACCAGGGCTAGCCATGCTCTGCAAGGTCTTTGGAATGAATAAGTAGCTCTCGCTGGCACTGAATTCACACCTCTCAACTCTGGCCCTTCCTGGATCCTGGTGAATTCTCTGTATAGTCATGGGTTTCCATCTCCAGTTTATGCACTCTGGATTTATTTCTTTCTATTGGGAAATCCAAGTTCTGACCCCGCATTCAGTTCCCAGGCCTTGGTTTGCATAAAATACAAAGAAGCAGTAGGGAAACTCTCAGAACAGAAAGGGCCAGACTGGGGGAATAGTTTCCAGGGCCTCACATCAGTGTTGGAGACATGGCTAAGATATTGAGTTAGAGAAAACAGACACTTATAGATGGGAAGGCACCTACCTGGGGTCTCCACCAAGTTGGCAATAAGGCCAAGGTGAAACCCAAGATGCCCAGTGCCCATCCCACCATCCATGTCAGTGTCACCAAGACCCTTCCCCATCTGGGTTTCCTAGCATTCTTTCTTATCTCTCTCTTTATCCCCCAGACATCTCATTCTGCTCAAACGGATTCTCACTGATCTCCAAACACATAATCTGCTTCAATTCTGTGTGTTTGACTGTAATATACCTATCTGCACATCTGCTTTTCCCACTTATCTCAAAAAATGGCAACAATAATCTTCCAATTGTTCAGGCCACAAACCTTGGCTCCTTTCTTCTTTCGATAGTCTAAGGCTTAACTTTTACTCATCCTTCAAGACCCACTCAAATGTTTCCTTCTCTGGAACAAAAGGCTAGTCTTAGTTTGTTCAGAGCCCATTCATCTCTCCCTCCTCTGTGCTCTCACAAAACTCTCTACATACATTGATTTTTTTTTTTTTTTTTTTGAGCCGGAGTCTCATTCTCTCCCTCAGGCTGGAGTGCAGTGGCACACTCACGGCCACTGCAGCCTTGACCTGCTGGTCTCAGTTGATCCTTCTGCCTTAGCCTTCCAAATAGCTGGAACCATAGGTGCGCACCACCACGCCCAGCTAATTTTTCTTTTCTTTCTTTTTTTTCAAACAAAGTTTATTAGAGAGAGAAGGGAGAAAAGAAACGGAGACATGCCAAGTTGGCACAGGCAAAAGAAATTGCCCTAATATTTCTTTTAATTTATTGTAGAGACAAGGTCTCACCATATTGCCCACGCTGGTCTCAAACTTGTGGGTTCAGGCAATCCTCTCACCTCTGCTTCCCAAAGAGCTGGGATTACAGGTGTGAGCCACTGCGCCCAGCTTACATACATTGATTTTAACATTTATTACTCTCCTCTATAATTGTCTGTAATAGTCTTAGTCCTCGTGTAGATTATATTTTTTTTCTAGGGCAGGAATTATTTCCACTTCATCTCTGTCCCCAGGGCCTACCAAGGTATCTGGCATTCAGTTGGCACTCGATAAAATTTCCCAGATAACTAGTCACCACGACTTGTTGAACATGGCTGAGGACCCTGGAAAGAAATCCTAGGTTACTGGGGAATTTCCAGCAGTCAGAGTTGTCAGGAAGAACGGGAGACAAGGGTGTCCAAGGTAGGGATCCTGTAAGGAAAAGAAGCAAGAGAAGTGACTGATGGAAATACAGGTCATAGAAGGAACAGATAGGAATCTAGGAGAAGTCAGGCTGGGCCCTGGGGACACAGAAACCATTTAGTTCCTCCCTCAAGGAGCTCATGGTCTGTTTGGGAAACAAATAGAAACACAACTCTGTCTAGAAGTAGGCTGAAGTAGATCATCTTCTCTTTCCTAATACCTTTTCTTTACTTGACTTCCAGGATACCACCAACTCACCAGGTTTTCTACTTATCTTTTCGGCCTTCTTTCTCCATCTGGTTTGCTCAAGTACTAGAGGAAATTATTTTCCATCTACACTCGCTCCCTTGGTGATCTCATGGCTTTGAACACCATCTACCCATTGATGACTACTAATTGATATATCCAGCCCAGATGTCCCCTGACCTGCTGCCCATATGCCTTCCTGCCACCTCAACATCTCTACTCTAAGGAGCATCTCAAACTCAACACACCCCAAATTAAGCTCCAGTTATTCCCCCCCACAAAATAAACTTGTTTTTCCCATCTCAAAAAATGGCAACACTAATCTTCCGATTGTTCAGGCCACAAACCTTGGCTCCTTTCTTCTTTCGATAGTCTAAGTTCAATTCATCAGCAAACTTTGTTGTCTCTGCCTTCTAAATGTATTCAAAATTCAACCACTTCTCATCTACTATTTCTGGATTATTATAATAGGCTACCAACTTCCCTGCTTCTGCCATTGTCGCCCCTAGTCTCAATCTATTCTTCATAGAACAGCCAGAGAACTGTTAAAAACATAAATCAGGCTGGACGCAGTGGCTCATGCCCACAATCCCAGCACTTTGGGAGGCAGAGGCGAGAGGATTGCCTGAGCCCAGGGGTTCGAGATCAGCCTGGGCAACTTGGCAAGACCTTGTCTCTACAATAAATCAAACAATTAGCTGGGCGTGGTGGTGCACATCTGTGGTTCCAGCTACTTGGAAGGCTGTGGTGAAAGGAAGGCTGAGTCCAGCAGGTCAAGGCTGCTGTGTCCGTGAGCATGCCACTGCACTTCAGTCTATGTGACAGTGAGACTCCGACTCAAAAAAACAAACAAAAAAGTAAACCAGATCATGTGGATCCTGTGCTCACATTCTCCACTGGCTTCCCAATCCAATGTGAGGTAAAAGCCAATGTCCTTATTATGACTTGCAAGCCACATCTATGTGGTTCCTATTTCCTCTGTGTCGTCATTTCCTACTACTCTCCCCAGAGGACACTATACTTCAGCCATTCTGCACTTGATCTCTCCCTGAAATGCTCTTCCCCAAATATCAGAAGGCTGCCTTTTTCTTTATATCTTTACTCAAAAGTTTTCTTCCTAGTGATTTCTTTGGTTTCCTCAACCTAAAACAAAACACCTCTCCTACCAACATTTTATTCCCAGCTCTCTGATTTTTTTCTGCTTAATATTTTTTTTTTTTTTTTTGAGTTGGAGTCTCACTCTGTCGCCCAGACTGGAGTGCAGTGGCCACCGCAGCCTCGACCTGCTGGGCTCCCGCGATCCTTCCGCCTCAGCCTTCCAAGTAGCTGGAACTACAGGCGCGCACTACCACGCCCAGCTAATTTTTTTGATTTATTGTAGAGATGAGGTCTCGC
>CAUYQG010043062.1:0-37338 GCA_963574415.1 Tarsius wallacei | reverse complement strand
GGAGAGGGGGCGATGACTGGGTGCTCCGGAGACCCCGCGGAGCCCAGGCGCGGGAGGACAACAGCGGGGGGGGGGCGGGGGGAAGGAAGGAAGGGACCCCGGCAAGGAGAGGCCAAGGCCAGCCCGTGCCACACCCCCTCTCCAGGCCCGCGTGTGCAGCGCAGCGAGGTCCTCAGTTTCCCCCACCCGGCAGCGGCCCGCTGGGTCCCCGGGCTCACCTGTCCCAGCCCTGGGCGGCTTAGCACGTCGCGGGGTGGGGCGCGGGCGGGCGGGCGGGCGAAGGCCCCCGGCGCCCGGCCGCGGCCGGGGAGAGCGGCCCCTCGGCCGGCCGGCCCGGGCAGGGCAGTTCCCGGCGAGGTTTGCAGGGCAGGTCTCGGAGAACAAAGGGCGGGGGGCGGACCCGGCATGTTTGCGGACTTGTTTGTGACTCAATCCCTTCCACACGGCGTTTCAAAGGCAGACCTGCGCGCCTCGCCAGGAAGAGAAAGGGCTCGGGGCGGGGGCGGCGCGGGCGCAGCGTTTCCGTCCGGCGAGCTCGCGGCTCGCGCGGCGGCGTGGCACGGGCGCCCCGCACGCGGGCCGCTCGCCAGCAACTTCCCCGCGGGAGCGAGACCGGCCGCCCCCGCGCCCGCGCCGCTCCGGCCTCGCGATGTCAGGCAGGAGCGCCGCGGCGTAAAATGGAGCCCGGCCGGCGCGGCGGCGGCGGGAGGCGGGCGGCGGGCTCCGGGGCGGCGGGGCGGCGGCTCCCCAGGCTCCGCGCTGCGCCCGGGCGCACACGCGCGCCCTGACCGCGGGCGCCGCCGGCCGCGCGGAGCCGCGCCTCTCCCTGCCCTCGCGCAACTGTCAGGCGAAGCGGGCCGGCGGATATTGGCTCGGCGACACGCCGAGGCTCCTCCCCGAGTCCGGATCTTTATATTTTGGGAGAATTTCTTTGAACTCAGTTACGAAGCTCGGTGGAGGAGACAAGTTCCCGTCGCCGGCTCGGCTCGGGCTCGCCCACCTTCCCCGCCGCGGCGTGCGCCCCGGCTGCATCCCTCTTTTCCCTGGCGGACGAGGACGGACTTACTCGGCTGGGGAGAATGTCAGTTAGCTGGCTGTGACCGCGAAGCGAGAACGTGCGGCTGGAAGCGGCAGGAGAGGATGCGGGAAAGCGTTATTGGGAGAGAAGAATAAGCCAGCCGCCCCAACCCTTTCCGCCAACTGGTGCTATTACTTCTGGGGTCCATTTGCTTTTGCCCTCTCCCCGCCCTCCGCCAATCGAGACACCGTGACTTGAGGGCCCAGAGACAGCCAGCCCCTCGCAGCCGGGGGACGCTTCCAGGCTTGGGCGCGTCTGGATGTAGCCTTGGTGGACCATTTCGAGACTCTCCTCTGGAAACGCCACCATGAATTCGGTAGCTGGGAATAAAGAGAGGCTTGCGGTCTCCACCAGGGGCAAGAAATACGGGGTAAGTTGTGACAGGTACGACGCGGGGACACGCGTTACCCGAGCCATCTCGGCCGGGGTTCCCCACTCCCGGGAACGCGGGCCCGGGCAGGGCGGCCCCGCGTCTCCTCCGCGGGTCCGCGGGGCTGTGCGTGCGCGGAGGCGGGGACGCCCGCACACTCGCCCCGCTCTTGGAATTTTTCCAGTTGTCTCGTTCCTTCCTTTCCCCGCACCCATAACTTTTGCAGCATTCCTGCACTTCCAGGCGGAGTTCAGCCGGAGGGGAGGGTTTCCCATGCGTGCTCCGCGGGGATCGTTTCCCTGGAGCCGGGAGATCCTTTGATTTACCTGCAGGATCTGGAGGGCTGGACCCCGAATGCATACACATCCTGAAACCACAGGGCCCCGGGATAGGGTCTTCCAGGCTTTTGTACCTGGGCTCTTTGGGGTGGATGACGGTGGGGCCTTGAATCTATGCTCCCCCAACCTCCGCAGAACCCGTTGCCACCCCCCCAAATCCCCAGCGAGCCCTCTTCCTGACCCGAGGAGTCCATCGGCGCCTGGGAACCGGCGCAGGGGTCACCCGGGCGGTGAGGACTCACTTAAGGACAATTAACGAGACAGATGGAGGGCGGTTTGGCTGCAGGGCTTGGGGCGGTCTCGAACCGGTGCGCGCGGGAGGGCGCCCCCAGGCCGGCCCCGCCCCGGGGCGCTCGAGCCGGCCGCCCTGCGGCCCGTGACAGCGGCGCGTCTCCCCGCAGGTGAACGAAGTCTGCTCCCCCACCAAGCCCGCGGCGCCCTTCTCCCCCGAGAGCTGGTACCGGAAGGCGTACGAGGAGTCGCGCGCCGGGAGCCGGCCCGCCCCCGAGGGCGCGGGCTCGGCGCTCGGCTCGTCGGGGACCCCGTCCCCGGGCTCGGGCACCTCGTCGCCCAGCTCCTTCACGGGCTCCCCGGGCCCCGCCTCCCCGGGCATCGGCACCAGCTCGCCGGGCTCCCTGGGCGGCTCGCCCGGCTTCGGCACCGGCTCCCCGGGCTCGGGCAGCGGCGGCGGCTCCTCCCCCGGCTCGGACCGCGGCGTCTGGTGCGAGAACTGCAACGCCCGCCTGGTGGAGCTGAAGAGGCAGGCTCTGAAGCTGCTGCTCCCGGGGCCCTTCCCCGGCAAGGTGAGCGCCGCGGCGGGGCGGGGCCGGGCGCGCGGGGGCGGGCCCGGGCGGGGGCGGGGCCGGTCCGGCCCGCCGAGGCCCCGACGGCAGCCGGCCGGCCGCAGCGCCCGCGCGCCCCGCTGCTACGCGGGATGCGCGGGCGGCTTGGGGGCCGCTCCGCTCCCCGGGGGGCTCCGGCACGCGGGGTGGCCGCACGTGGCTTCCTCTGCCGGGCCGCCCCGGGGCAGGAGCGGTGGCCCCTGAGCCGACCAAGCCCCGTGGCTGCAGGCCTCGCCGTCCATGGGGGATGCCCCCAGGTGTTCCGTCCTGCTGCCCCCTCCCGTCCCCCTCTGCAGGCCACGCATGAGATTTCCTCCCCACCCGCACCTCCACCTGGGGTCCTTTCCGAAAATGGTCGTGTGAGCGGTCAGAGCAAGCTGATGCTTGGGAGTTGCCTCTCGGTGGCCCTTCCTCCCCAGGGTTACAGAAACAGAAACACACACTCGAGAGCCAGCATTCCTTAGCGTCCTGTGTGTCTAACTGGGGAAGCCTGAGGGGTGGTAGCTCCTGGGAGCAGCGCGCCCTCCCGGCCTGCTCCTGTGCTGAGCGCCTGGCTTCCTCCATAGCAACCCTGCTCGCGGTGTGGGACTGGCCGGAGCTCCCAGAGGGTAACACAATGCAATTGTATTTGCGCTGTTGGGTCCAAGTACTATCAAATGATAATATTTACTCTTCCACTTCAAAGAGTTTTTATCAGTGGTTAGAGAGCAATAGCAAGAAAACCGAGTGGATTGCTTTGGAGGTTTCTGACACTTGGTGCAACGACATTTTCTGGTGTCTATTTCTGGGACTTTTGAAATGAAATATTGTGATTTCGAGTAGTGGGGTTCAGGAATAGCTGCATCTGCTCGCCTCATCTGCTTATCCAAACACACACGATGTGTTCATATGCAAGGGTTAAATTAAACAAATAGGCACAGACGTCGTTAAATTTGAAATGGGGAAAATTGCCACCAGGAGAATTGGTTTTATGAATGCAGAACTTATCTCAAGAATAATTAACTCGTGGGTTGTTGTCAGTGTGCCATTTTTGTAGTTTGATAATAAATTTGCCATGACATCCCAAGAATAAATCTCGGGGAATTGAAAAGCTTATTTCGCCCTTGCATGCTAGACCCTCTGATTTAACACCGTTCCTTCACTCACAGATTTATTTACTCTTTTGATCGTTCATCAGCATTCATTGATTTTCTACCCCATTCAAGGAAATGTATCTGGCATAGCAATGAAAATAACAGGTACACACTGTCCTTGTCCACAGGGAGCTTATATTTATTTGAATAGAGAACACAGACATTAACCACAAAACGCACAGTTCTTAATTTATTCTCATTTGTGGAGAGAGTGTAGGTCCAGAGTTGGACCATCTGATAAAGATGTGCAGAACCTTGGTCATTAAAGATAAAACAACTGATATATCGGCGGTCCTAATCAGTTGCAGCCTCCCAAATTATTTCAGCCCCATCTTGAGGACCTGTTCTTATAACAGGTTCTTTGTGTGGCTGAGTGCTGCTTATGTGCAAAGGTAAATCCAAATGAAGGAGAGGAAGGAACATACAGGAAGAAGAAACAAATGTGGAAACTTATATGCCTCCATCATGCGTTATGGTGTCAGGTAGCAAACTGGAATTTTGGTTTTGTTGAAGCAGCTTGGAGAATTCCTTCACGGTATTATAGGAGGCAGCTCACTATATTATTTTCAGTTTTATTTCCATGATGAAATAAGAGTGACATTGGGAAACTGACGGTAGTGTTAGAGTGAGGTGATGGCTCCCAAAGCAGCATTGGATCCGCTGAACCTCGGCGCTCCGCAATGACTTACAGTGATCCAAGGACATCTAGAGAGAGCTGTCAGTCACGCAGACAGTCACAAGGGATCACTTTAAGTGTACACATGAGTATCACACAGTGCCACGGTTGTCTGAGTTTTATATGCGAAGCAGCACAGTGAAGCATGGTACAGGATTTAGCCAGGTATAGGAGTGCTTTGCACTAGCTCATGGTTAGAAATGAGATTTGGGGCCTCGATTTCAGCTACAAATTTTCTGCATGTCTTTGAGAATAATTTGTGTGTGTGTGTGTGTGTGTGTGTCTGTGCATGTGTGCACGCAAGCGAGCATGTACCATGTTTTAAGCATTTGTACTCTGCAGTTAGGTACAATTTCCATTACATCTTTAATGTTTGCAATATTTTAACCAAACAACTGCCATGTTCTCTGGTTTACGATGGATGGAGGGCCACATAACTTGGAGATAAGACCTTTCTTCTTCCCAGAGTCAGATTTATGAACAAACTGTGGATCTCTTTAGCCCTTAGGCACAGAAGGAGTTAAATTTCTTTAGAACAAGAGATGCCATTGTGACTCCAACATGCAGTTCACCCTGGAGAGTAAGAGTCTGGAAGATAAAGACATGTTTCTGGGGGGTAGGTAGCAAAAATCATCTTTGTAATTTGCTTAAGATGCTAAATTGTATTTGGGGAATATTTACTTAAACAGTATATTAAATTCTATTAGGTGGTATTAAAAGTTGCCTGGGTAGGTATTTTAAAATCAAAAGCAGAATAGCACATCCAGGAACCTTATTATTTTAGGTTGGATTTGGTTTTAGTTTTATCTCCACCATTGATTTATTTTGTGGCACTGAGTAAATTGGTTTTCCTCTCTGTTTTTAACTTTCCCATTAATATGCTAAGGAAAAAAATTCAAACTGTTAAAATGTCATAAAAATTACCTACAGTAAGGTTTAAAAGTGCTTCCATTCTTTAGAGAAAGATATGAGAATTGGTGATTATTAATCAGCTAAGATTCTGTGAGATTTGTGTTTTACAGACTTTAGTTTTTCGTACAAAACAGTATCTATGTCAGTTTCTAATTTCATCAGTACATTTCCCTAAAATCATACTGCTGTATTAGTTCTCACACTGCCCCTATTGGTAGGTAGCAAGCCCTATTGACTTCCCCAGTTTTGTCTTTGGGACAGTGGGTTAAGGACCGGAGACTAAGAGCTGGAGGTCTTACCCATGCAGGGGTGTCTGGATGATCTGGGGAGTTAGTGGCTGGCTCTCGTGGCTTGAGAGAGACCACCCAATTCTGAGCACTCTTGGTAGTCATGTGGTCCTGGAGTACAGGGCTTCATGGCAGAAAGCGACATGACTTGGATGTAACTGGGTAACTGGGTGGTGATTGTGTTGGCTGAGGCAGGAAACGGGGAACTGGCTGGAGCTTGGAGGGAAGGATGATGATGGGTTTGACTTTCTATCCGGTGAGTTTGAGTTTTCTGGAAAGAGATGGAGAGTGGAGGCAGATTTAATAATAAAACAGTTTGTCGTTGGCTATTTCAAGACTGGCACGCAGAAGTGACAACTGTGAGCTCGCATAACTCTGTTACGAATGCTCTGGTTTCATCCTTTCCAACAGCAACTTACCTGGGTGAGTGGAGATTTGTGCTTAGTGGCAGATTGTAAAACATTCGGATTGACTTTTATTACCTTAGTCAGTAAAAAAGTACTTACTGGGTTTATATCATTTCTCTTCTGGTGCTGCTGAGTGGAAGTGGTCAGATGAAAGAATGTGGATGTGTGAAGTGTTGGGATTTTAAGTGAGAACAGTCCTTTTGCCCATTTTTTTTTGTAGTGCTCCAGTGTGTAAATATAAAATCATTTCATGTCCAGTGGCAAGAGTGTCTTTCCTGTTTTATAGACAGTCAAGGCACCGAGCCAGAAATAGAGGCCAAGGAACGAATCTCCCATTTTGGGACTAGCCTAGATCATTCTGATATCTTTGACAGAACTTTTGAATTGACTGGGTAAGTCGTACGAAACATCAGCCCAAAGAAATTCCCTGGAGTAAGCAGAAATGCTCCAGGTTGGCCAAAGGTTATCAGACATCTGTTCATTTCCATATCAATAAAAGAAAATCTTCTTTTATGTAAAAAAAGGTCCAGAACTATGTTCCTATCTGATTTTTTCTCAGTCACATATTCTGAGTCCGTTTATGCCCCAGAAATATCAGAAAGATTAGCCAGACATACTGAGAAGAGTGGCCAGGAATCACAGAGATGAAAGAAAGGAATGTGTTGGAGGGTTAAAAACACCAAACGTGCGCTCTAAATAGCCAGAGCCGAGTAAGTCTAGACTTGGGGAGATATATATATATCTCCCCACATACATATTTCTGTATTTTGCCAACTCCAAAAGAAGGTTATTAAAAAACAGCTCTATTCAAAAGGTCCCCAAAGCCATCATAAAACATTTTATAAATACTTATTATGAGGGAATTTTAGCTAAAGTCTCTTTCTCCTAAGGACATGTGGCTATTTTCAAAAACACTTCATTTGAGTCTTTTTTATTTCAGAGGTATTTTAGATAAAGGAGCAGCTAATAGATAAGATCGGTAATAAGAGTCCTGCAGCATATTAAAAAAAATTCTGAAACATTTTAGGAGTTTATAAAAACACTCCTAGTAGAGACATGTGAGCAATAATCTCTTCTTTATAGTGTAGCAAGCTATGGAATAATGGCATTGCAGTCTACCAGACTTTTAATTGTGAACCAACATGGTCAGTTTTTATAGTGACTTAATTCACTTTGCAAAAGTCCCTGGCCTGTAATAATTTCTTCCACACTCATTGTAGATAGGATTATTGCATTAGAAATGTGATTTTTAAATGGCTGAGGCTGGTAGTTTGTCAGCATTCAGAAGGATTAAGTCAATTAAATTTAGGCAACGTCAGTTGCTCTTTGGTGTTATGTCACAGATTGTACCATTCATTAGCTAATAGTGGTGGTGGTGGTAATAATGATTATAATAATTGGCTAATAATTATTGTCTTTATGTGTCAAGAACTGTGCTAAGACACAGGTATGCGTACACACACACACACACACACACACACAATCTCATATAGCAAAATGAAGATGAACATTAATTTTTTTCTTGACCCTGGAATTCCATGTGCTTGACGTGGTTAAGGTCACAAAAGGAAGCATGAAAAAAGCTGCAAGGAACTGAGAAACCCAAGTACACATTCCCCAAAGCCACTGAGGGTCACCATTCGTATAACTGACTGAGAGAGAGACCCCTGCTTGAGAATGTTATCATTCTCTTTTTCTGGACTCACAGACAGCGACTCCACTTCTGGGGTGTAGGAGGTGGGGGGAAGTATATGGGACTGTCAAGTTCTGAGTTGAGTAATTTTCTTGGTTGGAATGTGATGGGGTGGGGGGTGGAGAAGGAACTTCCTCATTTTTATATTCACTCGGTTGAGACACTGTTGTCAGCCCTTCCTGAACAGAAGACCCTGCCTGAGGGCCCTGTCCTGATCCTCTGAGAGGAAGAGCTTTTCAGCTGGACGCTTCAGTGTCACGTCAGGAGGGCTGCCTGACCACTCTTCTGCTTCGTCCTTGAAAAGGTGGCAAATTGGCTGGTGTCTGTGAGGGTCCCTGGTCTCTTTGCAGGAATATAAAACTAGCTTCCTTTCTACCACCATCTCGAGTCATAAGCTGTTCACAGCATCTTTCCTTTCCCTTTTGTTTTTTTATCCTCCTTTGTGGTGTCATTGTGGCGAAGGAGCACTGTTTAGAATGGGCTCCCAGTTGATCTTTCATACTTAGCATGCAACCATCAGAAATATTTTAAATACATTTGTGTGGGTACAAAAGGACTGGGAATACATCTGCATTTCTAAATTACTTTTGAAATATATATCAAAATATTGAATCTGTTTGTATCCATCATCTGCTTATCATTGCCTTTGGAACTGCTCCAGAATCCATCTAAGAAAACTGGATTTTGAGTCCTTGTTAGAAAGGTGTTTGTCCACCTTTTCCAGACTTCAAAGAAATTCGTTTGTGTTTTCTTCCAGAATTTATATAATGTCCTTTTAAATATTTAGAGCTCTGATCCGCTGAGAGATCATTTTGGTGTAAAATGAAAGGTGTAGGTGAATTTGATCTTCTTCCAGATGACTATCCGGTTGTTCCCAAACCCTTTATTGAAGTATCCCTCTTTCCCTCACTGACTTAAGATACCACTTTTTCCATAAACCAGATTTTCAGTTGTATTTGGATCTGTTACTAGATCTTCTATTATATTCCACTTATCAGTCTCTTCATGTGCCAATTCCATACTATTTTACTTGTAGATGCTTTGTACCATATTTTAGTGCGAAGCAGGGCTAGTCCTCTCTCCCTCAAAACAATGCCTTTCTTTTCTAAGAGTTTTCTTTCCTATTTTCCCATATGAGCTTTAGAATCAACTTGCTTTACTCCAAACATTTTTGTTTTTAGTTGGGACCGTGTTAAACTTCTCTGTTAACCTGGGGGAGTAGTTGTCAGCTTTATGATACTGAGTCTTTGCAAGAACACGGAATGCCTTTCCATTTGAACAACTCTCCTTTTCAGTAGTCGGTAAGGGTTTCCTCATATAGACTTTGCACATTAATTATTATTCTTAGTTATTATATCTTTTGTTGCTATTACAAGTGGAGTCTTCACTTCCATTATCTCTTCTAGTTGATAATGATAGACGTGAAAGATACTGACTTACATATTGATGTTATATCTTATTGCCTTATTAAATTCTACCCATATGGTCATTGGTTTTTTGTTTTCTTTTTTGAGTTGGAGTCTCACTCTGTAACTCAGGCTGGAGTGCGGTGAGTTTTTAAAAAATTGGTACAAGAGTGTGGATGTTGTTGCCAATTATTGAGATGCAGAATACAGGCAGAGAAGGTTTTTGTTATTTTGAATCCGGTTTCCGAGGATGGCTGTGGATAATTAAATTGGTTTGGGCTCTCTAGAGCTTTAGGCATTATGGTCTAGGGGGCTACCATTGGGGCTGTAGTGTGGGTTCAGAGGTGGAGATGTAGATCTGGGAGATGTCAGCGTGAAGAAGGTGGTGGAATCCACAGATGATGCGAGCTCTCCACGTATGTGCAGGGCGCCACAGTAGATAGCTGAGCATGGAGCTATGGAATCCGTTGACATCCAAGGGACAGGTGGGCTGAGGAGCCAAGAAATAGGCCAAGACAGAGAAGATAGAAAAGAGGGAGGGAAAACTAGGAGAAGGTCGTATCCTGGAAACTGAAGGAGGAGTAAGCTTCGGAGGGCGGGGATGATAACAGGTCTGATACTCGAGAGATCAAGGAGGTAAGGACTGAGGTTTCCATTGAACTGACAGGTAGGAGGTCAACGGGGGTCACTGTTTGAAGAGTTTCTGGTGCCCTGGAGAAAGCAGCCGATGACAGTGCGCCCAAGACCAAGACGCAGAAGTGAGAACATCTCAGGTAGCATTTGAGTTGATGAGGACGTTAAATGGTTACAAGAGATCCTTTCTTTGAGGCCTTTATTACCTTCAAAGGAAGGTCTGGAGTCAACAGACTTGGATGCAAAAACAGGCTCCATTTCTTACTGTGTGACTTTGGGCAAGCCCGTTAGGCTCTCTGAAGGAACCTGGTTATGCTCATCTGTACAATGGGAGGAATGACAGGAGCCCACCAGGGTGGCTGTGGGGATTCAGTGAAGTTGTGAGATGATATTCAACTGCCGCTTTCTGTTATTATCCTATGCTTTCCATGGCAAGTTGAATTTTGTGAAGTGCTTCCCCCTCCCTCCCTCCCTTTTTGGCCAGTGGTCTGACATCAAAACGGAGAAGCAACAGTCAGAGAAAATGAAATCATTCACTGCGTCTCTTTCTCTGTTTCTTTATCTCCAAGTGAACAAAGCATCTCATACTTATTTACTCATTCAGAGGGTGGCTCCACAGAAAGTTTGAGTGCTCAGTGGATGAAAATAGCGACTCCTTTGAGTTGAGGTGCCATGAATATGGATTGAGATTCCTTGTCACAGATGGAAATCCCTCCTTTAAGTCCTGCCCCTCTCAGAGGCCCTCCCGGGAGCATTGCAGATGCAGCGTTTGGCATTTGGGCTCCGGCCAGGGAGGGAGAGCGGGTTTCCTCCAGTGACTGCGCATGCGATGTGCAGATCGGAGCAGCACCAGGAATTTGGGCTTATCTGCCTTCCAATCCAGTTTTATCTTTCTCAGACAGTTTTCTTTGCAGTTATGGTTTGCTGATCCTATCGCATCGATTCCGACCAGACCCTGTGGGGAAGTCTGGAAATAAAGAAGTCGCCTCCCCCGCACCCCACCCTGCCCCAAGCAGTATTTCCTGCCCGTCTCAGCTCTCTGGAGTTGACTTGGGAGGAGAGGGATCTTGTAAACTCTGATATAAAAGGAGCAGATATTCTGACTGCTGCTATAGAGGTTGCCTTATCAGAAGGCTCTGAGGGTAAAGGGTAAAGTAGGTCTTTTTGATAAGCAGAGCTGTATCTCAATATACCCGAAATGTTACAGACGAGATTACAGCTGAGGGCTGATTTTTATTCATCTTTTCCACTTATTGGAGTTTAAGCTCGATACTGTTGCTGACCACAAAAAGTTCTTGGAAGAGGTTTCAGCTCTCCACACGGCATGAGTCTAAACTCTTTGGTGGTTCTTACCCAGAAAACTTCTTTTTGTTTATGTATTTTTGTTTGAAAGCATGAACTGCACATCATCAGTTATAATCTGCTTTCCCACCACAGGGGTGACAAATAAAAGCTTTGATTTGAATAATTCTTTATCTCAGCTGACTGATGTCTGAGATTTGTAATTGCTAATTCAGGAGTTTTTCCGAAGATAACATAGGAGCTTACAGAGCTTGAGCTTTTTTGGCAGTGTCATTCCATCTTTTAATTAGCAGTGATGAGCAACTACGCTTCCTCACGAAACACTATCATCTTATTTAGAGTGGCTGCTTTCTTTAGAGTTATAATCACCCCTCATCCATCTAACTGGTGGTTTCATGCAGCAATGAGAGACTATGTATTAACTGATTAGAAGCCAACAATAACAACCACCACCCAAAGCTGTTGATCCAACCAAATGGTTTACAGAAAATAAGCAGTCATATTCAGGCAAACAACTAGCAACGACCGTTGTTTAAGAAAAATAATCGGCTGCCTGGTTCAGTTGTGTGTCTTTCTGCAGAGCGAAGTCTTGGTCCTGAGCAGGCAGCTGGATGTCTTCCCCGTGATCCCGTGGCTGTGCGCTGGAGCATCACCTGTCCTCTGCCAAGCCAGGGGTAGATGGGAGGAGGATGGAAAGGAGATATGAGATAGAGGGGAGGAGAAGGAGGATGGATGAGAGAAAAGGTGAGAGAAACAAAATAAAGGAGCGGTTGGCGTAGGCATCAGAGGTTGTCTATAATCCCAGATATTTAGGCAAAAAAGAACTGCCCTTACGTCTGGGGACAGAGGTGTAATCCTGCTTCCAGCACGAATGAGCATTGTGAGTCTGGAAGATTCACCTAGCTGCCCTGTGCCTTATTTTTCTTTTGTAAATAAGAGCTTGGGAGTTGGTGGTCCCTAAACTTCTCCCAAGCCTGTGAGTCTCTGTGAAGCTGGAGAGAAGCCCCAAACGTTTATGGAGTCCATTCCTTGAGCCCAGATTCCTCAGGGATGATTGTCAAAGCCTGATGGGTTTCTGGCTGAACTGAGAAGCTGAAGCTGCTCCGTGGGCTGCCACGTTTATGGGGCTTCCCATCTGCCACTGACCGGGGTGACCTCCTTGTTTGTCCAACCAAACAAAGGTACTGGGAGTGCTGTTGTCATTGATGTTTCTGCCTTTGGAATTTGGATCATAAACTGACCAACAAGGTTCTTCCTGTCTCTTAATAAAGCTGTTTGCTTCACTGTCTTCTGTTTGTAAACAGAAATAAACTTAGACAAACCAAAAGACAATTGATTTTTGTTAAGGAGTGTTTGAGGAAAAGTACTGCCTTAGATATAAAGACTGCTGTGATAGTTTTACATCTAAACTGTCTGTCATGTTCATTAGGATTTAGAAATAACTCATGAGGAGTTCATCCTAATAAGGGAACACCAGAACTCTGAACACCGTATTAATCATTCTTAACCAAAATTCTCCATCTTAATTTTTTTCAAAAACGTTTTGCCCCCTTTGATTTCTCTTTCTTTCTTCTGCTCTTACAAAGGTCTGGAAGGGCCATAATTGCTTAGGCCGGTATTTACATATCATATGCGCCTCCTTGGGTTTAATGAGCCTGTGGTGTTTGATGCTGGGGTCTGGAAAGGATGTATCAGGTAGCTGCCTGCTGAGTCAACAAGGCCCATGCAGTTGTCATCAATTTTATTTTTCTCTTTTATCACTAACCTGGATTGCCTCTTTAAACTCTCTGCTTCCTGGAGGGACTGCTTCCCTGACTCTTATTTCAAATACAATACTTTGAATTTGAGTCTAAACACAATTTGGGGAGTACGGATATTAAAAGCAGAACTTCATTTTGCTTTTACTAGCCTAGAACACATTACGACTTTGGAGCAGATAGAGTTGAGAACAGGCTCGTTCTTCCATTGGGTTCTCTGTGTGTACGTTCATGGAGCATGGCTAGAGCATTCTGCAGCCAAACACACCCAACTCCAACAAACCTTCCGCACGGGTTTTCGTTGACTATGACCTCAGACACTGTGTTCTTTATTTCTCTTATGCTTTGCCCTTAAATTTGTCCATACAGTCAGTTCTGACATTTCCAAGGAGACCTTTTGTTTCTTGAAGATAGTTTCTGAATCACAGAGAAGACTTTCTAATGGGTCGTGGGGTGTGTGTGTGTGCTTTGTGGAGGCCCCGAAGGCAGGGTACAAGTTGGTGACACGGTAGACATCCTGTCCTAGGTTTCAGACATTGTTAGGCCGAAGCATTTATTGGAGGTCAAGGCAGCCAATAAAGGGGGATGCATAATTAAAAGGGCATTCAGCAGAGGAGGCTGGTGAGCGGTCCCAGCAGGCTGAGGGCAGAGGAAGCGGTTGGCAGCTGCTTGTCTGCCCGTGATGACTTTACGAGCATTTTTTGTAGCCAGGGTGGTAAATGCCATACAAAGGCACGGTTTTAATATGCCTAATCAGGCATTCTGCTTCCTGTGTGAGGCATCCACATGGGGGAAGGAAGTTGCTGGGTTGTGAGCTTTTCATGGCGGTGGTTTGTGGCTAATTTACCTTTTTTATAGAGTGCTTGTAGTTATGAGTGATTCTCCATAATGTCCCTTTATGGTAGTCAGGAAGGAGATAACAGAATGACGAAGAAGTTTAGGAGGCTCGTCCAGGGTCACCCAGAAAACCTTTGGCTTCTGAATGTCCATCAAGGGTTTCTTAGAATTTTTTATGCAGCCATTTTGCCCATGGGGGTCTCTTTCTTGACTCTGAACCCTGTGAACGTAGTTCATGATCCTGTCTTACTCATTTCATGTTTTGTTTGGTTGCCTGTGTACCCAGTAGACAGTAGTTGTTTTTTGAATACATGAGTTCTCTAAGGATTTCTAGCCTTTTGAGAAAACCCTGTCAAAACTCCTGTACATTTGCTGTCTAATGAAAACATCACCAGGGTGAAGGAAGAGGATGGTGGGGGGAGGGATGTTGGTGATGTGGGGGGGGATGGGAAGTGGTGCCTGGGTTGGTTCTGGGAAGTGGCATGGTGCCATCCTGCCGACATGGCCTCCTGTTCTCTAGAACAGGGTGACATTCACAGGGAATGGGTGAGAGCAGCCCCTTTGCCTCGGTGGCCCTTAGTCTAGGCATTTATGGGTTGGCTAGTTTGGGGGTCCTCACGTTTCTCGTTAGCTGATATGTCCTTGTTTTTGCTCAGTCTGTATAGAAGTGAATATAATGCCCTTATATTCACTTCTGCTTTTGCAGAATGAAGGAATGTGGGAATGCTCACTGGATGCTTATAGTGGGTCCCAGATATTCCAGAGAGAAAAACATATCATCAGAACTAAACTGAGAGGGCAAGTGTCTTAGGCTGTTTGGGCTGTTCTAACACAGTAGTATGAACCGCATCACTTACAGACAACAGAAACATTGATTTCTCATAATTCTGGGTGCTGGGAATTCCAAGATCATGACACTGGCAGATTGGGTGTCTTGTGGGGGGCTGCTTTCTGGTTCTGGTGCCTTCTCTCTGTGTCCTCCCACAGCGGAAAGGACTAGCTAGCTCTGCAGGGTCTCTTACATAAGGGTACTAATCCCAGTTATGACAGCTCAGTCCTCATGATCCAATCACTCCCCAAAGGCCCCACCTCCTAATACCATCAAATTAGGGAATTGGGGTTCAACTTATGAATTTTGGGAGAACATAAGCACTCAGTCCACTGCAGCAAGCATGAGGTCACTTATCCAGGCACTGGCCCCTCAGGCAGTGTTCATGTCTGGTTTAATTCTTCTTTTTATCTGGTGATCGATTCTTCACCGCCTCCATTATCTGGTGAGATGGTAACACGTGGTCACATCCCAGAAGAAGCAGGGTCTGAAATAAAGGAATCTCTCTCCCTTTAAAGACTACGGGCTGCTTTAGAGTTTGATGTGGGAGAAGAAATGCAGTGGGCTGGTTTCGAGTCTTTCAGTGTAGACTAGCAAGGAGGCAGGATGGTTTTTTTTTTCAAAGACATTAATGAGGTCGTGCTAGTTCTGAAAAGAAGTGGAGTCGTGTACATTTAAGAGCACCTGTTGATATATTTTTAGTAGGATCATAAATGTGTAAACCCTCTTTCAAATTTTTTTTGAGAGACAGGATCTCGCTGTCACTCAGGCTGGAGTGCAGTGGCATGATCATGGCTCACTAAAACCTCAAATTCCTGGGCTCAAGTGATTCTCCTGCCTCAGCTTCCCAAGTAGCGAGAGGACTACAGGCATGTGACACAACGCCTGGCTAATTTTTTGTGTGTTTTTAAATTTTTTGTAGACAGGTCTTATGTTACCTAGGCTAGTCTTGAACTTCTGTCCTCAAGCAGTCCTCCCACTTCAGCCTCCCAAAGTGCTGAGATTATAGGTGTAAGACGTTACACCTGGCCTTCTTTATAATTTTTACACAGGGCAGAAATCACTATCATATCTCAATTTAAATAAACACCATTTTTAACATTGTACATCACCTGATTCCTGGGAACCTCAGAATATTCTTTTTAATCATTAGCATTTTACAATCATAGAACAATGGTGTAGAAGGAACCGTAGGAGGTTACCCAGCATTGCATTATACTTCTCTGGTTACGAGCATGGTACTTACTCTAAGAGCCATCAGGGTTTGAGTCTTTGTCTGCTACTCACTAGCTCTGGAAACTTAGAGAAAGCCTTCACCACTTTCTGCATCAGTTTCCTCACTGGGGCAGTGGTGTTAAGAATAACAACTGCTTCATAGCATGTTTTGTTTGGCACATTATAGGCATTCACCAAATGTTAGTATCTAAACTCCCATCCCAAAGTAACATGTTACAAAAAGGAAAAGTAAAATGTGTGGACGGTGGCCTCCTGGCTCCAGGGTTCATTCCACATAATTACCATTCAGTTCATTAATTTCTCATTTACTCATTATCCATCAGTCTGACCATCTTTCCACTCATCCACCTGTCCAGCCTTCCTTTGGCCTTCATTATAGATGGATGGGCATCAGACTTGCTGCTGGGGTTGTGAAGATAAGATTAAGACACAGTCCCAGCCGGGCTCGGTGGCTCAGCCTGTAATCCCGCGCCTTGGGTGGCTGAGGTGAGTGGATTGCCTGAGCCCGCCGGTTCGAGGCCCGCCTGGGCAACTTGGCGAGACCTCATCTCTACAATAAATCAAAAATTAGCCGGGCATGGTAGCGCGCACCTGTAGTTTCAGCTACTTGGAAGGCTGAGGCGGAAGGATCGCCGGAGCCCAGCAGGTCGAGGCTGTGGTGGCCGGGAGCGGCCACTGCACTCCAGTCTGGGCGACAGAGTGAGACTCCAACTCAAAAAAAAAAAAAAAAAAAAGACACAGTCCCTGCCTTCAAGTCCCTCCAGTCCTGAGTGAGTACAGAAACAATGTGGTAAGTGCAGAGTTGTGGGCACACGGGAAGTGGCTACCACAGCTCCTGGCCACTGTGCCATTGCATCTCTTCCTTCTTTCTTACAGCATCCCTTTAAGAAATGTCATGGCTGGGTATGGCGTGTGAAGGGATGTCTTTCTACAAGGGGTGACAGTAGAGACTCATCCAGACAGGAGTTAGTGAGGAGAGGCTGAGGAAGAGGAGGAATCTCAAGAGCAGAGACCAGAAGCAGCCTCGAGGCTCTGCAGGGACTCTAAGGAATGCAGTACCGGCAGCCAGAAAGTGTCTGAAGAGGAGGACCTGCCACATTGCCTTCGCGAAAAGTTAAAATGACAGTGTGAGATTTAGACATCAGTTTGAACAAACGATGATACCCTGTAATACATTAAGACGGCAGTATGATACTGGTATTCATGGTTGTCTTATTTACAATAGCCAAAAGGTGGAAGCCACGCAAGTGTCCATGGACAGATGAATGACGAAACAAATGTGGTATATCCATGCAATGGAATATGATTCAGCCTTAAAAAGGAAAGAAATGCTGACACATACTACCACATGGATGAATCTTGAGGACATCATACTAAGAGAAGTAAGCCAGTTCCAAAAAAAACCCACTGTATGATTGTACTTATACAAGTACCTAGTAATCAACTCATAGAGACAGAACGTAGAAGGGTGGCTACCAAGAATTTGAGCAGATGAAAAAAGTTCTGGATGTGGAGGGTGTTGGTGGCCACACAATGATGGGACTGCTCAGAATGCACTGAAGAATGGTTAAAATGATAAATGTTGTGTTATTTTACCACACTCACACACACACACAGCAGTGCAAGTTGTATTGCAAAACAGTGTTTGTTCCAAGGGAAGAGATATCCCTGTGGCCTGCCTGGTCATCCAGTTGAATGGCTCGTGTAGGGTAATTGTGGTAACATTTATTGCCCTGACCACCAGGTACTTCTAAGCACACCATGGGCCATAGCACAGGCGACTCTCACAGCCATGCTATGAGGTGGGCACTGCTACTGCCCCGCTTCGCTGATGAGGAAACTCAGCAAGCTTAGGTGCCTGGGCCAGGATCCTGCCTGGAAACGTGGGCAGGGGAGGATGTGGTCCCTGCACTCAAGCTTCTGTATTCACAGCTGCACAACCCTTCGCACCCCCTCTGCGGTGCTGCCTCCCCGTGGGCCTCACCACCATCCCTCAGAGGGAAAGGGGAAGATATTTCAGAAATGGAGTTTAGAGGGATGTAGGAATTCCTCCACCCTTTCTCTTCTTAATTTTATTTATTTTTAACACATACACACGTATGCATATATATTTTTTTAAGAGCCAGCAACACACTCTGTTGCCCAGGTTGGAGTACAGTGGTGTAATTATAGCTCACTGTAGCTTTGAACCCTGTGCTCAAGTGATTTCCCGCCCCAGCCTCCTAAGTAGCTGGGACAATAGATATGTGCCACCATACCCGGCTAATTTTTTAATTGTTTATTTTGTAGCGACAAGGTCTCACGATGTTGCTCAGACTGGTCTTGAACTCCTTGTCTTAAGCGATCCTCCTGCCTCAGCCTCCCAAAGCACTGGGATTACAGGCATGAGTCACTGTGCCTGGCCTCTTTTTTCTCTTATTTCCATTGATCTTCTGAGATGAGGGCTGGCTATGGCCGAGAGTCCATCAGCAACTCCCTCTGCATGTGCTGTGGGATGGTGTGTGTCACAGGCCAGACCTATGTTGTTCTGGTCTGCAGATCTCATTGCAAGGTGACTGTTGCATTTTTGCCTGTAATGGTTCAAAAAAGTTATACCCGGGCAGTCATCATCACTGAGTAAACACATTAAGCCAGCAGACCAGTCTTTGTGAGAGCAGTACATTAAGTGATTCCCTGCATAATAGTTATTAATATATTACTAAAATTACATTTCACATTTTTCAGTTATCTCCAAAAAAATGATTTATTAGCTCTTGGGTGCTTGACAGCAATATGCTCCATGGAAACATAACTCTTCCAAATTTGCCCACACATTTTGTGTGTATGCCTCTTTTGGAGTTAGACCAAATAGACCCTTTAAAGATCTGATATGTTAATACCACCTTGTATTTCTATAACTGTTTTCTTTAGGTCCCTGCGCTGGGCCATTGCCACTTTCCCCTCATCTTTCTCCTAGCACCCCTTGATGTCTGAACTTCATTTAATAGACAAAAGAAAGAGAAGAACGGAGAGGCCAAGGAATCTTCTCTTTCTCATTCAGTGACTATTTATACAGTATCTCCTCTGGGCCACTTTTCTAGGCCCCGGACTCCTGATCAGTGTCACCAGTGAGCTCAGGTCAGAGCTGAAGACTCCTGCCTTTCTTTTGGCTTTACTCCTCCTAGCCTTTTTCTGGAGAAAGGTCCTTCTGAGCATGTAGGATTTCAGGGGTTGTTGAAATGTGTTCCTTTTAATAGGTGTCTGACGCTTTCCAGGTCAAGGAAGGGAGTTTTACCATAGGGTACATACCTAAGGTCTCTACCCACAGATGAAGTGCCACGGTTATCAGACTACAAAACCCCCAAGCTTTTCTTGCAAAGGGCTCCTTCAAACCACTTTCATGGACTGTGGCTAATTGGGGGCCCATTGCTGATTTCTTGCTGCCTTTCGTGGTTGAGACTTCCCACAAGGGTGAGAAGCTAGAACAGTGGCTTTTGTCTTAAGCAGGGCCATTAGATGGTACAGTAACTGCTTTCAGATGAGACTGATGTGGCCCAGATTCAGAATCTTGACCCAGAGGTGAAAGGCTACATATTCCGTTACAACCCTGCGCCAATCTGCCTCCAGACTCCAGTGCATTTCAGTAGAGAAAGGAAGGAGGATAGGGTGACATACACACGAGATAGCAGCTAGAAATAGGCGTGGGGAAAGCTAAGAATGGAGCTTCCATTTATAGAGATGCTTTTGTAAGGTACATTACCCATGTACACGTTAATACAAAAATATCAATGATGTAATCATGTATTCCTGGAATACAGGCAGTGTACAGCTAAATCTATGAACATATTATATGTGGACATATATAGTGAAGATATGTATGAATTACAGAGTGCTAGGTTCAGGGCCATTTTTGTCTTGCCCTGCTGTAATTCTGAGAAAGGATAAAATCTCTGCTACATAGTTTAGCGCCACCAAAAATGAGTGCAGGTCTGAAACAAGGATCTCAGCAGGTTAAAACTCACTTCCTTTCGAGGTTCAGGGTCCCATGTCCAGCCTCTGTCACTTTGGGAGGCTGACGGGGTCGGTCACCTGTGCTGTGAACGTGGTTATGCTGGATTATTCAGGTAAGGGGGTGACATGAACTCAGAGGATCAGAACAGGGAACTTGGAAGGGGGAAAGTAAATACAAGGCCAGGTTGCCTGTTTATTTTGAGGTATCAGGTGACTCTCCCCACACATGCCAGCTAAGGGCAAATTTCTGTTTAGCCAAGATTTTTTGAGATACTATCAAGTCCATTTTTTTTTTTTTAAGCAAGTACAAAAAAATTAGGAGATACAGCTTCGTGGTAAGGTGCAGAAAGTCACAGAGTTCAGCCATGATCTGAGTGCTGAGGTCTCTTTTATTGTGTTCATATTTACTCAAAAACCTCTTTTGTTTGTTTCATTTCTCATTCCTGTCCAGAGTTCAAAGAAAACAGCCACATGCTTTATTTAAAGGAGGTGACATTTTATTCTGAGAAATTTTACTTGAAATGTGTATTCCCTGTGAGACACTGGCATTTTTTTTTTCCCAAAAAATACTTGGGGAGAAATAGTGTCCAATCTGTGAGGTCATACTGGGACTTACTAGTCAGTGGAATGCTGTGTTCCATGGAAGGGACCAGCAAAGTTCAGGAAAGGTTCGTCCATTGGGTCTATCATGGATTGATTTCCTTCTCTTTCTGCATCCCGGCTGCCCCTGGTAGTGCACTCTTGATAACAAGCCTGGAGTTAGAGGGATGACTGAAGGCCCTGATAACTGCTAGATCATGCCATGTGTTAGCTACTCCCCCCAAGATGCCAGAGAGGCATGGGAAACCAGTTCAGCTCTTTCATGCCCAGACTAAAGGCTTCTGGGACACCTAGTGGGTCAACTCTTCTATTGGCTGTGCCTTCATCTACATTAGAAAGAATATGGCTCATAGGATGGGCTGGCAGGTGACGGGGCCTCTGACTTTCAGATGAGTCTTTTTGGGACTTTTCTAGGTCATGTTTGCTTCTGAATATAACCAGAAACATCTAACATCCTCTGGTACTTTTGTGGGTAGGTGGTTTGCACAGATAGCCTCAGCCAACTGTCTACCATAACCTCTTTAAGCACAGACACACAAGGGTGTGGCCATTCTCCCTATTTTAAAAAAAGACAACCTTGTCTTTATTGATCTAAAATTCCCTCTAGGATAACACTGTCTCTTAATAAGAGTGTTGCCAAGTAACTATTTATTTATTTTTTTCATTTCATATTTTATTTCACAAAGTAAACCCTATTTAGAGGATTTTGTTTTGGCGTGGATGGATTGTGGAGTGTCAAACTTATGGAGAAACTGGACTACGGTGGGGGCGTTTACCATGACAGTGCAAATGGGTCACGCTGATGAATGGCCCATGTGAGCAAGCCCGTGAAGCAAATTGCAGGAGACAGGGTGACTTCCCAGCATCCTTGGCTCTCTGTGTGAATGAAGTCTCTGTGGAGCCATTATTTACCTCACTATACATGAAATGAAGGGGTAGGATTCATTGCCTTTTGGTTTTGATTTTACTTGTCTTGGTGTGTATGTGTGTGTTTCCCCCTTGCCTTCTGGTGATGAATAATGGTGATGGCAGTTTAGGCCTGTTTCTGATTAGTATAATGACCCTTCAAATGAGACTAGGAGAAAAATGCTGTCCTGAACCTCTGGACCTGGTTTTTCCTATCACAAGTTTAATGGCCTCACGTCCTATGTTTTTTTTAGCTGAGAAAATGAAAGACTTGGTCTGGCAGGATTACAGGTAAAGCGGTTACATTAAGAGTCGGTACTGGGCTGGACTAGGATCACCTTCCATCTAGGAAAGAGAAATCTGAAGATACAGGACGAGGCCGGGTTGTGCAGGCAAGTGGAGCTATCTTTGGCAGTGAGACTGTGATGTTTGTGGGCAGAGATATTTTGTCCCTGAGGAGAGTATCACATCACAGAGGTCAAATCTCAATCTCACTGCTTTGTTACAGGAAAAAGACCTGTGTATCAAAATGATTTCTCGGCCTTGAGCCACTTATTCAAGCAATTCTAGTCAAATTCAGGAAAGGTTTAGAGCATGTACTATACTGGATATTCAGAACTTTCAAGCACAACCAAATAACTGAAGTGTTAACATGGGTTTGGGGCTGCATTTTTTATTTTTTTGAGTTGGAGTCTCACTCCGTCACCCAGGCTGGGGTATAGTCAACCTGCTGGCCTCCAGCAATCCTTCCACCTCAGCCTTCCAAGTCACCGGAACTACAGGCGCATGCTACCAGGCCCAGCTAATTTTTTTGATTTGTTGTAGAGACAAGGTCTCGCCAAGTTGCCTGGGCAGGTCTCGAACTGGCTCAGGCAATCCACTCACCTCGGCCTCCCAAAGTGCTGGGATTACAGGCTGAGCCACCAAGTCCGGCCTGGGGCTGCATTTTATTTTATTTTATTTTATTTTTTTTGAGTTGGAGTCTCACTCTGTTACCCAGACTGGAGTGCAGTGGCGGCTCCCGGCCACCGCAGCCTCGACCTGCTGGGCTCCGGTGATCCTTCCGCCTCAGCCTTCCGAGTAGCTGGAACTACAGGCGCGCGCTACCACGCCCGGCTGATTTTTGATTTATTGTGGAGATGAGTTCTCACCAAGTTGTCCGGGTGGGTCTCAAACCCGCAGACGCAGGCAATCCACTCACCTCGGCCTCCCAAAGTGCTGGGATTACAGGCTGAGCCACCAAGCCCGGCCTGGGGCTGTATTTTAAAGTAAGAGGAATAATGTCCTTAAGGCTTTAGTTTTTGTCCAAGTCCTATTCTTCTTAGTCCTTTAAGTGATCAACTTCTATGGCTATTCCTTCAGTTAGCGGTTTCTCTGTGGTCTTTATTCTAAGCTTTTTCTTTCTTAATTGTAGCAAAATATTTATAACATAAAATTTACTATCCATTATCCATTATGATGATGATTGTTTTTTTGTTTTTTTTTTTTGAGTTGGAGTCTCACTCTGTCGCCCAGACTGGAGTGCAGTGATGATGGTTTTTGAGATGGAGTTTCACTCTGTCACCCAGACTGGAGTGCAGTGGCATGATCATGGCTGATCACAGCCTTGACCTCGTGGGCTCAGGCAATCCTTCTACCTCAGCCTTCCAAGTAGCTGGGACTACAGGAGTGCGTCACCATGCCCAGCTAATTTTTTGATTTTCTGTAGAGACGAGGTCTCGCTATGTTGTGCAGGCTGGTCTCAAACTCCTGGGTCAGGCAGTCTTCCCGTCTTGGCCTCCCAAAATGCTGGGGTTACAGGCATGAGCCACTGCGCCTGGCCAAAATGTACCATTGTATCCATTATTAAATGTACAATTAAGTGGCTTTAAGGACATTCACATCATTGTGCAGCCATAGCCACCCTCCACCTCCAGAACTTTTTCACCATCTCAAATTGAAACGCCGTTATGTGTTAAACAATGATGTTTGTTATTAAAAGTGTTTAATAATCACTTTTGTGATGTTTAACCTCTTTACCCTGATAGTCCCTCTCCTTTCTTGCTCCTTTTCTAGTAGTTTCCAGCAAATAGATCACCTGGATAAGATTACCCCTGCCTTTATGAGAGCAGCAATTAGCTCTATTAGCTCTCACTTCCTCCTCCCTACTCTAAGGTATTTTAAATTAAATAGGGTTTGAATCGCTCCAGAGAATGCTTTAACGAGAAAGGCCCAAATGACCTCATTGAGTCATTCATTCACTTATTCATGTATCAAACATCTACTCAGCTCCAAATGTGTGTCACTCTGTCTGTGTTACGTACAACAGTTCCAAAGGCAAAGGAGACCTTGGTCTCGAAACTAGCAGGGAAGACAAGTGTGTAAACGAGCAAACAAGTCTCAAGCCGTCACAGAGACTGCGGTGCCAGTGTGCGTGGTTAGGATGGGGGCAGTCGAGGTGGTGTCAGAAAGACCAGGGGTGGAGCCTTCATCTGAGCCACAAAGACAAGCAGGTGTTTGCTTTGACACAGGGGGCAGGAGGGTGTTCTAGAGAATTGCAGCTGCAGGAGGCAGGCAGCGAGGCATGAAGCACCTGGAGCCTGGCCTGTGCTGCTTTTCAGTGAGGGCCAAGATGGAGGGTGAGCAGAGGACACGGGCCCGACCAGCCTGGTCAAGGACCCGCCTGTATCCTGATGAAGAATTTTAAGCAGGAAACCGGATAAGCATGCCAGGATCTGTGCCACAGCCAGAAGAAGAGTTGGAAGATGGCAAGATCACAGCTGGAGACAGACAAGAGTCTATTGCGGTTCTTTTAAATAATATCTTGCTTTTTAAACATTGTTATGAGTCAGAGTCTCACTCTGTCATCCGGGCTGGAGTGCAGTGGCACGATCATGGCTACCCAAGCCTCGACCTGCTGGGTTCAGGCGATCCTTCCGCCTCAGCCTTCCAAGTAGCTGGGACTACAGGCGTGTGCCATCATGCCCGACCAGGAATATCTTGCTTTTTAGACATTTGGTTTAGGCCAGGCATGGTGACTCACGCCTGTGATCCCAGCGCTTTGGGAGGCTGAGGAGGGAGGATCACTTGAGGGCAGTAGTTGATTTAAGGCTGCATTGAGTTGAGCTAAGGTTGTGCCACTGTACTTCAGTCTGGGTGACAGAGTGAGGCCCTGTCTCTAATGACAAAAAAACATTTGATTTCACTGAAACCTTTGTTTTTCTGTGAAATATTTTGAGGATGTCACATCCTCCCCATTTCTAAGTGTGCGAGGGACTCATGTATGTCTCTCTCTCCTTGGGGAGACCATTCAACTCTAGATCCTGGAGGTAGCAGATAGGCGTGGTTGAGTATGGGCAATGGCGTCGGGTGAATCTGGGTTTTGATTCTGGTTCTCCCCTTAAATAGTGCTGTGGCTTGTGCAATTTATTTAACTCTGCCCTTGCCTCAGCTTCCACATCTGTAGAGTGGGGAGAGGAGTTGTGTGTCACCTTGGTACCTTAATCTTCCTCTCAGGGTTGTAGACAAGATCCAAGGAAACAGTCCTGGCCAAGATACTTAGCATGAGTAAGTTCTCAATATCTGCTGGCTCTCATTGCCAGCTTTTGCTTCCTAAACTGACCTTTACTAAATGTGACCCAGTCAGCGCTCTAAGAGAGGGGATTTGTAGTCACTTAAAAAAAATGTTGCCATCTGCTCATGCGGTCCAGCGTACTGTGTTAATTTTTCTGCCTGTGGTAGATGTTCAGTGTATGGGCCAGCAGTTACCATGGAAATGGCAAGAGATGGGGAGACAGAAAGAAGCCAAGTCACAGAAATGTTCACACACTTGTTCGTGACCAGGGCAGGATTTGGGTCCTACTGGAGTCATTGCTGTTGCTGCCCTATTCTTATTCTCTATTGTAGGCAAGACAAGATGGGGTACACTCTACCCGCTCTCTCCCCCATCCCAGCCTGTGGCAGACCCTGTCAGACATTGAGAGGTCTGAGAGCTGCACAATGATTGTGCCAGAAAGGAATTTGCCAAAGCCCTCAGCGATCTTTCTGCATTAAAGTTTCTTGTCTTTATCTCTTTCACATACAAATGTTAGCCCCCCTTTTTTTCCCCTTGAAATAACTTTTGTGCTGTTTAACCTCTTTACCCTGATTTTCCCCCTTCTTTCTTGCTCCTTTTCTAGTAGTTTCCAGCTAATGGATCACCTGGATAAGATTGCCCCTGTCTTTGTGAGAGCAGCAATTAGCTCTCACCCTGAGAAGGCGGCGTGTTCTGTTGCTTGGCAGCCTTGGTGGAGAGGATGGATTGGGTCTGCTTCTTTTCATTTGAAAGTAGGTTATCGATTAGCACGGATGCCAATTTACTGCATAGGCTCTTGCCAGCGCCTCTTGATCTCATTATGGTGTAAATTTTCAAGATTGTATCACATTAGCTCAGGAGAATTCAGGAGAGAAAAATGTAGTAGTAAAGTTAAAAAAATAAAAAAAGGAAAGAAAAGAGAAAGCTACCAGAAGACGAATATTTTTTCCATTTAGCCCAGGCAAAAATAAACATGGCCACACCTGACTGTGTTCTGAAAGAAACTGTGTGTGTGTGTGTGTGTGTGTGTGTGTGGTGTGATGAGCCAGATGGGTGTGTGTGTGTGTGTGTGTGGTGTGATGAGCCAGATTGGTTATGAGGTATGGAAAAACCTAGCAACAGGTCGTGAAATACTCTATGTTTTTGGTCTGTTCCTTTTAGGATTGGTTTTCTTGGAAAATCATGATTTTAGGGTAGAGGTCAGACATTGGGCATATTTGCTATGTCAAGATCCTTCTAGTCTCAGCTTTGTGAGATAGAGGAAGAAGAGAGGGACACTGAGATGACAGAGAAGGAGATGCCACCATGGGCTGGCTCATGCTATTTTTGTGGCCAGAAGTTTGTGTGCAGGCCTATTTGACAATTAGGAATCTGTGAGCATACTTTTTAAAAAATGACTTTATTGAGATATATTGGAAGAGATATTCATCTTCTTGTAGCTTTCTCTTTAATTTTCTTTTTTTTTCCTCTTTCTTTTCACTTCTGTGTCATAACATTCACCTGTTTTAAATTCAACGGGTTTGCATATGTTTTCAGAGTTTTGCAGCAGTCGTCATCGTCTAATTTTAGAACATTTCTGTCTCTCCACAATGAAATGTTGTGCCCATTATCAGTCACACCTGCCTCCCTTCACTCCCAGCATGGGGAACCACCCATCTGCTTTCTGTCTCTATAGCTTTTCCTGTTGAGGACATTTCATATAAATGGAATCACACACTTTGTGGTCTTTTTTATATGACTCCTGTCACTTAGTAAAAATTTTCAAGGTTTACCATATTGTAGCATGTATAAGTACTTTATTTCTTTCTATTGCCAGATCATATTCCATTGTGTAAATATGTCATGTTGTAGATCCATTCATCAATTGACAGCTATGCAGGTTTTTTCCAGCTCTTGGCTATTTATAAACAATGTTGCTGTGGACATTTGTGTATAAACCTTTGTGTGGATATGTTTTCATTGCTCACGGGTAGATACCTAGGAGTGGAGTTGCTAGTTGATATGGCGGTTCTATATTTACCATCTTGAGAAACTTCCAAGCTCTTTTCCAAAGCGACTACACCATTTTGTCTTCCCACCAGCAATAGATGAGGATTCCTTGTTCCACATCCTCACCAACAGTTGTTATTTTCCATCTTTTGGTTCTGGTGGATGTGAAGTGGTGTCACATTGTGGTTTTGATTCGCTTTTCACTAATGACCAGTGAGATTGACCATATTTCCATGTGTTTATTGACCATTCATATATTTTCTTTGGAAAAATATCTTTTCAAATCTTTTGTTCTTTTAAAATTAGGTTATTTTTGTGGTTGTTGTTATTGAATTGTGTAAATCTCTTGTATATTCTGGATATAAGTCCCTTACAGCTGTATGATTAGCCAATATTTCCTCCTCGTCTGTGAGTTACGTTTTCACTTTCTTCTGTGATGTTGTTTGAAGCACAAAAGTTTCATTTTTGATGAGGTTCAATTTATCAGCTTTTCTTTTATTGCCATGCTTTTGGTGCTATGTTTAAGAAACCATTGTCCATTGGTTCAAGGTCATGAAGATTTACTCCTTTCTTTTCTTTTCTTTTCTTTTTTTTTTTTTTTGAGTTGGCGTCTCACCCTGTTGCCCAGACTGGAGTGCGGTGGCCGGAAGCCTCGACCTGCTGGGCTCTGGCGATCCTTCCACTTCAGCCTTCCGAGTAGCCGGAACTACAGGCGTGTGCTACCATGCCCGGCTAATTTTTTTGATTTATTGTAGAGATGAGGTTTCGCCTGCCCAGGCGGGTCTTGAACCCGCGGGCTCAGGCAATCCACTCACCTCAGCCTCTCAAGGCGCGGGATTACAGGCTGAGCCACCGAGCCCGGCTTACTCCTATATTTTCTTCTAAAAGTTTTCGCTCTGATATTTAGGTTTATAATCTATTTTAAGGTTATTATTATTATTATTATTATTATTATTATTATTGTTTTCGCAGTAAAAAATTTTCCCAGACTCATTCAAGTTTCAACAAGACATATTTAGAATGACCATTGTGGATTTTCTTTTCTGTTCTTTATTTCCTAACAACGCATGCATAGTGGCCATCACATGCTGGATAGAGTCAAGATTGCAAAGAGTGATGTAAGAGTTTGGCATGTAAGCAGGCAGAATCCTGCCAAAATCTCTAACCCACCTTCTAAGGGTGGGAGAACTGTCACAGAAGCAAGCTGCAGGCGTGAGATGGACTCCAGGACCTTGGCACTAATCAGAAGAAAACTTGACCTCTTCATTGGCATCAGAAGGGACAAAGCAAACAAGTCATCAGAGAAAGGCCTGGCGGCATGGCACGATTAAGTCATAATGGCACCAGGGCAATCTGCCAAGCAAGCTGTCAGAAGGGCAGACAGAGTGATTAAGTTTTTTGCTGGGGTTCTGTCATATAGTTATTTGATAAAGCTGTCTTTCTGTTTTTGACCACATTCTTGCTTTCAGTGAATTTTTTCAATACCCTAACCCCCATCCTTCTGCAAGAGACACAGGAGCTTTCTTAAGTATGCCTCTGGTTTTCCTCCAGACCATCCAAGGTTCAGACATAACCTTTGGAGAAGTTGGGGGGGATTGGAACAGAGAGATGAGATGCTGGACTTTGGACCCAAATCCAAGACGAGTTAACAAGGTAGAAGTCACTGGATGGAATGACTTCATAGGATATTCTCTTGAATATCAGCAGTAATCACAAGAGCAAATTGAGTGGTAGAGTGTCAGGATGAGCTTTTAATACTTGGTAACTTGAGTCAGGCCAGGTCTCAAAGCACATTAGGCATGTTGCCAGAAACAGCTCAGCCCTATAGCAAATTGAGTGATAATGGAGAATGGATCCTGGGTTGACTTTAGGTGGTCTTGGCACTGAGACATGCATGTCTGTATCATCTACTGTGAACACAGGCGCACACTGTGCCTTCAGACTGTCTGGGAACGCTGGTTCACATTTAATGTTCTTCTGTCCACGGTTGACTTTAAAATCCTGGGAGAAAGTATTGAAAATTAAATGTACTCATCTCTCCTGCATAAAAATAGGAGTCAAAGTTTAAAAATATGAATCTATGCAACAAATGAAATATGGAGTGTCATTTCTCATGACAAAATAGTTTCTTTGTTGTTTATTTGCAGAGAGCAGCTTCTCCTTGGTGTGATTGAAATGGAATTTTCAGGAATACTTGTATTATGAATGGAGGTGCACCCAAACCTTCTACCTCCCAGAAAGCAGAGGCTGTGTAACGAGTGGTGAATTGTTTTTGGCCAATGAGGCTGCCTGGTTGCTTCCTCCTAAGTCTGTGATGGTTGATAGAAGTTTATTCTCATTGTAGCATTTTGAGAACATATCTTGTTTGCACTGAAAAAGTCTGTCCAGAGCACTTAATTAGACATTTCTCTGGGTATTTGCAGTGCAGTACAATGGGAGACTAGGGGATTCCAGATTGGAATCCAAGATACTCAAACCCATAGTTAATTTTCAGAACCAAATTTTTTATTGGTTCTCTGGGATTATGCTAATCATTCAGTTGAAATTTAATTCGACACACATTTTTGAGATTCTACTGTGTACTAAAGTGGTGGAGATACTTAATGAAACATGGGCCTTGCCTTCAGAATAGCATGATGAAGGGAGAGTCTGGACAAAATCCCAAGATACAAGTCGTGTTGGGACTAAGTGGATCCAAATACCCTTTCTGAGGTTCTCATTACTCTCAAGGTCAGCTTTGTTTTCAGGCAACAAACACCGTGGTCTCTCTTTTCTCTCCACAAAGCCTGAAGGGGTGGGACATGGCACATCCATGTCACAGGGATAAGCAGCCATCTGGTAATTTAAGAATTACCAACATTAAGAATTCCAAGCCAGGCTCGGTGGCTCAGCCTGTAATCCCGCTCCTTTGGGAGGCTGAGGTGAGTGGATTGCCTGAGCCCGCGGGTTCGAGACCCGCCTGGGCAAGCAAGACCTCATCTCTACAATAAATCAAAAAATTAGCCAGGCGTGGTAGTGCGCGCCTGTAGTTCCAGCTACTTGGAAGGCTGAGGCGGAAAGATCGCCGGAGTCCAGCAGGTCGAGGCTGCGGTGGCCGGGAGCGGCCACTGCACTCCAGTCTGGGCGACAGAGTGAGACTCCAACTCAAAAAAAAAAAAAAAGTATATCTAGCAGTAGGGCAGATACTCAGCTGGTATGTTCCAGTACGGCCTTCCTGATTGTTCTTGATCTATTGGGCATCTTCATTTTTTTAAATTAAAAATGTTTTTCTAGAGAATGAGTCTGTCTGTGGCTGCAGTACAATGGCATGATCATAGCTCACTGCAACCTTAAATTCCTGGGATCAAGCTATTCCCACCCTCAGCCTCCCAGGTGGGTAGGACTACAGGTATGCACCATCACATTGGGCTTTTTTTTTAAATTTTAATTTTTGTAGAGATAGGATCTTGCTATGTTGCTCAGGCTGGTCTCTAACTCCTGGCCTCAAGTAATCTTCTTGCCTTGGCCTCCCAAAGTGTTGGGATTATAGGTATAAGCCACCTCGCCTGGCCAGGGCATCTTTTTTGATGGGTTGGGCCTCTCTTCTAATTATAATTAATTAGTCAGTAGGCTACACCAAGTGTTAAGTACTTTGATTATCACTCCTGCTGAAAGGTATAATCCTCCAACCATTCTAAAATGTATAACTCTTCTTGCCAAGATTAAACAAAACACGGCTAATTTTTTTATTGTGGTAAAGTATCCGTAACATGAAATTTACCATTTTAACCTGTACAATTCAGTGGCATTAAGTCATTCACGTTGTTGCACAACCGTCACCACCATCTACCTTCAGAAGTTTCATCATTCCAAATTGAAACTCTGTACCCATTAAACAATAACGACTTGCTACCCTGTCACTCTGGCCACTGGTAACTTTTTGTCTCTATGAATTTGCCTATTCTAGGTTCCTAATATAAGTGGACTCATAATATTTGTAGTTGGAAAAACACTGTTGCTTAATTTTTACAAAGTAACTATTTACTTAATCATTTTACTGTCTTAAGATCCCATTAAGTTGTGAACTTATTGGTATCCTCAAAATATCTTTCAAATGTTATTTACTAAATAATAAACTTGAAGTAGATAAGAATTAAATGTAAGGAAAAAATTGAAGTCTAGAAGGAAATATAGGTAATTAATCTAAGCATGGAGAAGTTTCTAGGTTTAAAAGAATGGAAAGTATCACAAGATAAAATATGGACAGGTTTGAATGCATAAAAATTAAACTCTCGACTGGGTACAGTGGATTACACCTGTAATCCCAGCACAAATAGAAGAAAAATTGTTCACCTTCACTGGTAATCAAATAAATGCAGATTGAAACAACATTGAGATACATTTTTTGATCCAGCTTAGCAAAGATTTAAAAAATTTGATAGTCTTCTATATAATGAAGGGTAAATTAATACAACCATTTGGAAAAGCAGTATGATAAACCTTAAAATTATTTATACTCCTTGACCTAGTAATTTTGCTTTTGAAACTCTGTTGTGAGAGAATAATTATAACTACAAGGATTAATGCACACAAAAAATTCCCAAAGCATTATTTATTATAATAAAGAATTGGAAAGAAGCTGCACATTTGGCACTAGGAAAATGGTTAAATAAATTCTAATCAGCCTGTCTGACCAAATACTATGTGGTCATGTAAAATGATGTTTATGAAAGTTTCCAGTGTTTTAGGTAAAATGCTCATTGTATAATTAATACTCAGTGGGGAAAAAAGCAGGTGAAACATTGCATATAAGTATGTTCTAGTCTAGACAGTTTAAAATTTCACAGGAAAAGAATGAATGAAAGTTTGTTAAAATATTAGCAGAGAGCAATATTGATGCTGCTAATTTCCTTTAGTAAATCATGTTTTCTGAAGTTTTCACAAAGGTCATACATTACTTTAAACAACTTTAAAATTTTGGTTTATTTTACAAAAATTTGAATCTCACATATCCTTCTTAGGAATTTCTTTATTGTATAAAACATTTTTGTATAAACTGATTGCATGGTTTTCAGACTCTGTATCTTGCTAAATGATCATCTATGCTGATGACTTTTTAAAATAATATAGTCTTCCAGGAGGAGAGAAGGACTGTGTTTATTTTAGGTGCCCACAGAGCCCAATGTGACTCTTCCTTCTCTGGAAGAGTAGGCAAAAGATAAGTCACCAGGCATGAGCTTGTGAACTATTATCTTGACTTTTTTTTTTAAACTTTATTTTGTTATAAAGATGTGGAATATAAGTCAGGATTAGGTACATAAGTAATGCATGTGCTTGTAAAGTTTGGGCCTCCAACTGGTCCTCTCTTTAATGCCACTGTGTTTCTAAACTCACAATCAGATACGATACAGTCTATTTTAGTTGATTTTATATACAAGAAAGTACATGCTTTAATTTTTTTTTTTGAGTTGGAGTCTTACTCTGGTTGGAGTGCAGTGGCATGCTCACAGCCACCCCAGCGTCGATCTGCTGGGCTCCAGTGATCCTTCCGCCTCAGCTTTCCAAGTAGCCGGAACTACAGGTGTGCGCCACCACGCTCGGCTAATTTTTTGATTTGCTGTAGAGACGAGGTATCACCAAGTTTCCTGGGCTGGTCTTGAACCAACAGGCTCAGGCAGTCCACTCCCCTCAGCCTCCCCAAGTGCTGGGATTATTGGCTGAGCTACCGAGCCCGGCCTGTCGCTTTAATTTTTAAATGAGCTTTTTTCTGTTTCATATTTCTTTTCTTATTTTAGGGGAGCCATACCATCAGCAGCAGAGCTTATGGAGAGCCAGGTCCTGTTCTACGCACTTTATGTGTGTTATGTCATTTAATACCCACAGCAGTCCTAGCAGATGTAGGTACTGTTATTATCCCAGTTTTACAGATAAGGAAACTGAGGCACAGGGAAGTCAAGGAAGTGGCGAAGCCCATGTTCAAACTCAGGTAATGTGACTCCAGAGTCTCCCACGACTGTGCCAAGTTTATCGACAATTACCATGTACTTTACAAAGGACTCCACTGAGGCATATAGACAGGCCAAGGCTGCCATCTGATGAAGCATTTGGCAAATTAATGTCAGAGAAAGATTCAGAACAGAGACGTGGCTCCACCCGTTTACTGTGTAAGAAACAGAATCATGTGGCACTAGAAAATCACATCTAGACTTGAAAGTTTCTTTTTGCTTTTAAATGAGAATTTATGAGTTTTCCATGAACTTTGGAGAAGATTACCCAAATAATACTAATATAATTGTTAAACCATTCCCTGCAGGATACTGGGTAATTTGATTTTTTGTAGGAAAATATGATTTTGTAGGAAGATATATGGTAGTTTCTTCCAGTTGAAGTGATTATCTTGTCTCCTAACTTTGTTTCTGTTACAGTTACAGTTTAGCTTTGAAGAAACCTAGTTTCTCATTATTGTGGCAAATTTAAAAATCTGTCCCTCGCTTGGACTTGATTTGGAGTTTCATTTTATGTAGATGTCTTGATGCAGGGACAGTTACAGAAAGGGAGGCCCTCTCTGAGCAGGTTGAATGGAATTTGCATTGTATAGTCTTTGGTAAAATAGTGACACTGTAGATTCAGTGTATGAAAACAAAAGGATATTTGGTTTCTCACTTTTGAATTTGACATTTTAGCTGGATAGTGTTAACAAGGTTTAACTGACTCAGGTAAGAACATTGGTCCTGGCTCCTGTATAGCCAGACAAAAAAAGATGCTTGTAATCACGTATTGGTGTTTTCTCAAAAAGTCAAAACTGCTGTAATAGAAATATCAATAATTTCCTCACTCGGTAGTAAATGTGTGTTGGAAGAAGGTTGTAGATTTTAACAATTGTTTGACCAAGGTTACTATATAAGTCATTTAGCACATGGAGAAAAGTTTAAAAAGTGACTAGTTTACAAAGGCAACTATGATTGGGAAGCCTTAATCACAGTTACTTTGTATGGGCTCTGCTTGGATTTTATATAGGAACCAGTGTGATCTGGGGGCCATTCCTTTACAAAAGCCACCATTGTATTCCTGTAGAGTGGCATTTGGTGAATATCCCTGGTAGGTTTCCTTTCTCCACCTACAACCTAGGCAGATCATCAGTGGTTGTGTGTTGCTTTGACCCAAGTGAGCAAAACCTCTTTGCTAGCAGTGCCTTCAAATGATGCTTATATTTTCCTGCTGCTTATTTGGCACTCACTTTAGGGAGTCGTCTTCTCTCTGAGATGGGAGTAACATTAGGTGTTTGCTGTACCTCAGTTTTGCCATCATTTCAATAGGGGGTGAGCAGTGGTGGTGAGCAACCCTGTTCCCATCTGATGCTGAGAGATGTGCTGAGGGGGCTCACGGTCTTTGCACATTGCTTGTTTCCTGGGGAGAAGTAGGTCACATGAACATGAACTTGTGATTTTTTTTAGGATTGGAGGGAAAGATATCCGTGTTTCCACTTCTTAAATTCTTTCTTTGATTTTCGCAGGAGAGGGCCCTTAAGCAAGAGTTGGCCCTTGGCTCTGTGGGCTCCCCTTCAGTGCTGGGGGAAGGAGGCAGGGCTGTGTAGTGTCCTGGGGAAGGGTCATTGGCTTGTCATGCCACTTTGTGGGGAACGGAGAGACTAGGGTCCTCGCCTGGCACCTGGGGTTATTTTCTAAGTCCTTCAGGATACCTTTCAGTGGAAGCAGGATCACAAAACTGTTTGTCTCTAGTGTTCTTTTGTCTAGTTTTAGGACCTCCTGCATTCTGGTTACAGATTCAGTTCCACACTGATTAGGTGCTGTCCCTATAGGAAGACCCCATTTAACAAGACCACTGTTTTCTTGGTAAGTGAGTTTTAAAATAGGATGGTCTTTTTGTTTCCTCCCAGCAGCGACTTTGTGGCTGAATCTGTGGATTTTCACTTCGTGATAATTAGGATGTCTGTACCTGGTACTCTAGTCTCCTACTTGGTTGCCCTAAGTCCATTGGCTTCCCATTCCTAATGACTCTGAAAACAATCTCACTGTTTTTTCAAGTTTTTCTTTTTTAAAATTTTTATTATAGAGATGAGGTCTCGCCAAGTTGCCCGGGCTGGTCTCGAACCCGGGGGCTCAGGCAATCCACTCGCCTTGGCCTCCCTAAGTACTGGGATTACAGGTTGAGCCACCAAGTCCGGCCTCAAGTTTATTTGCAAGCCCAGCTCTTATAACATCACTTATCTGCTCAAAATCCTTCACTGGCTCTCTGTTGAATGGTGAACTGAGTATGAATTCTGTAGAACTCCGGGTCTCCTAGCCTCCTTTCCAAGCTGTAGCCCCTACATATCCTGTGCTTTGGTCTGGTTGTTTTTAGACTTTAGTTTGCTCCAGGATCACTTGGAAGACTTGTTGAAACATGGCTTGCTGGGCTCCACCCCCAGAGTAGGTCTGGGATGGACCTGAGAACTTGCATTTCTAACAGGTGTCCCGGTGATTCTTGAGATCCGCTGCTGTCGCCAAACCAGACAGCTGTGATTTAACAGACCCCAAAAGTCATCCTGGATTTTAAAATTTTTTATTTTTTTTTATTTATCTTTTTTCACTTCGTCTTTCACTTTGATTACTGTCCTTGGTTCTTACCGAAATCCCATCAAAATCCTGCACATCCATTAGAGCTCTTCCCAGTGAAGGAAGTGATTGCCAATTCCTCCAAATGTCTGTGCACACCCTCCTCTGACCACAATCCTCTTTCATCAGAGGTACCATGTGTTGTAGTTATTTATATTCCATCTTATTTTCCCCTTCTGGATGGTGAACTCTTTGAGAGAAACAAAATACAACTCCTTCAGCATTTGGTGGACAAACAGTTTTGAGATAAGAAACCTTACTTCTGGTTGATTCTGTTCTGCATTTAAAGACTTTGGCAAGTGCTTGGAGACTCTCAAAGGGCAGGGATTCTGTCTTATTCCTATTTGAGTCCTCTGCAGCACCTAATTCCTTGCCCACAGTAGGCCCATAATAAGTATTTGTTGGATGAAAAACAGCCTGAAATACTCAAGATGTGGCAGGCCTGAGAAATGAGAAAACCCTGCACAGCCTTCTTGCTTCTATTCTTGTAATCCTCTTATAAGCTGTGGGCCTTCTAGGCGGACATTTATTATTTTTAATGAACTGGTGTGTGGCATAGTTTAAACCTACTTCTTATCCTCCAACACTTGGCCTTGAACAGTATCCATCAGCAGGGAGCTCTGAGGAGGGGCCGGCTATGCTTCTTTCCCCAGGTTGTCGCTTTTCCTGAGAAAAGCACTTGGAAGAGGGCAGTGAAGACTGATCTTTTATTTTAGCTCAGAATAATGATAATAACCTTGTTTCTTGACACACACTCGTGCAAACATGCACATGCACACACACTTCAGAAGTCTCTTATGTCCTGTGACAATGACTGTGTAGTCACCTGTTGGGGAGATTTGAAAAGCAGGGACAAACAAGGGAGAAGAGGTATATTTTTTGGAGGATTTTTTTTATGAGTTGATTTTAAAAATTAAGAGTAATACATGCCCATTGTAAACCATGCAAACAGTACAGAAGTAGATGGAGTCAAAAGCTAAAGTACCTCTGGGGAAGGGTATTTATATAATTTAAAGTGACGTAGAGAGATACTTTGACATTTTAATACCCCAGAGTAAAGTAAATCATGTTTACCATATAGACAACAATCAGCTACAGTTTTGTTATCCAGGATAATCAACGTATGATTTTTCTGGTGTCCTCGAACTTATTAACACTCCTATATATATGTGAGTTTCATAGATGTGTTTTGATCTCACATTGAGCATTTCCCAATGGTTTCCAGGTGCAGCCAGCATGCTCTTAAGCAGATGAATTTAATCAAATTTGGGGCAGAAAAAACTCAGGAACGAGGTCCTGTTTTGCCTCTCCCTCTTTCCCTCTCTCCCTTCCTTTTTTCCTTCCTTCCAATGATACTCATTGAGTACTTCCTTTATGCTGTTTCACTCAGCACCATGTCAGGCATCAGAGATCCAGTGATGAGCAAAACAGACCACCAGTGCCTGCCTTTTGGGAGATTCAAATCAGGATGCCAGAGTCAGTGCAAGTTTTGGAGCCAGACAGCCTGAGTTCAGATCCCAGATCAGGTACTTAATACATTGTGTGCCCTCAGGCAAGTTACTTGTGTCTCTGGCCTCAATTTCCTCATCTGTAAAATGGGAATGATAAAAGCATCTAGGGATTAAAATAAATAGGGATTAAAATAAATAATGCATGTATAGGGATTAGGACAGAGCCAAATATTTGTTAAGTGCTCAATAAATGTTAGCTATTATTTATAGTCGGGGTAGGGCAGGCATTAAATAAATTACAATAAGTAAACAATGAAGTTATAAACTGAGAGTTAAGTTCTATAAAGGAAGGATGTGGAATAGAGAATATTGCCAGGCTCGGTGGCTCAGCCTGTAATCCCGCGCCTTGGGAGGCTGAGGTGAGTGGATTGCCTGAGCCCACGGGTTTGAGACCCGCCTGGGCAACTTGGTGAGACCTCATCTCTACAATAAATCAAAAAATTACCTGGGCGTGGTAGC
>CAUYQG010043059.1:0-18713 GCA_963574415.1 Tarsius wallacei | reverse complement strand
TGTTTGTTTTATTAATGATGGCCATTCTTACAGGGGTTAGGTGGTATCTCAATGTGGTTTTGATTTGCATTTCTCTGATGATGAGTGAGGCTGAGCACTTTTTTTCATGTGTCTGTTGGCTGCTTGTATATCTTCTTTCGAGAAGTGTCTATTCATGTCTTTTGCCCACTTTTTAAAGGGGCTGTTAGTTTTGTTTGCTTCAGTGTGTTTGAGTTCCTTGTAGATCCTAGATGTTAGGCCTTTGTCAGATATACAGTTGACAAATATTTTTTTCCCATTCTGTGGGCTGTCTTCCTGCTCTCTTGATGGTTTCTTTTGCTTTGCGGAAGCTTTTTGGTTTGATGAGGTTCCACATGTCTATCTTATTTCTTAGATATTGGCCTTTAGGGTTCTGGATAGGAATTTGTTGCCAGTCCCAATTTCCATAAGGGTGTTTCCTGCATTTTCTAAGGTTCTTATAGTTTGAGGTTTTACGTTTAGATCTTTGATCCATTTAGAGTTAATTTTTGTGTATGGTGATAGGTAGGGGTCCTGTTTCAGTCTTGTGCATGTGGTCAGTCAGTTTTCCCAGCAACATTAACTGAATAGGTTTTCCTCTCCCCAGTAGTTTTTGTTGGAGGCTTTGTCAAAGATGAGTTGGTTGAGGAATTGAGGCTTTGCTTCCGGAATCTCTATCCTGTTCCATTGGTCTATGTGCCTGTTTTTATACCAATACCAAGCTGTTTTGATTACTGTAGCTTTATAGTAGAGTTTGAAGTCTAGGAGTGTGATACTTCCTACTTTGTTTCTCTTGCTAAGGATTGTTTTGGCTATTCATGGTCGTTATGTTTCCATATGAATTTCTGTATTGTCATTTCCAGATCTGAGAAGAATGATGTTGGTAGTTTAATGGGTATTGCATTGAATCTGTAGATTGCCTTTGGTAGGATGGACATCTTAACAGTGTTGATTCTTCCTATCCGTGAGCATGGAATATTTTTCCATTTGTTGTGTCTTCTTGGATTTCTTTAAGCAGTGTTTTGTAATTTTCATTTAAAGGTCATATTTTTTCATAAAGTTATTTTAGAGTGCTTATTACTATATACGTTATTTTTTGTGGTCATGTAGTATTTATCTAGTTGGTATATCAAACCAGTTTAAGAGGTTGAGGAAAAAAAGATGTTAGATGCCTTTCTGTCTGATGAAATTGTGAGAGCTACTTGGTAGGTTATTGAAAAAGTTAGAGTGGGAAAATCATTAAAAAGAAAACAAACATGTAACATTTTAAAATTTTAAGTTAATATGTATAAACATATGTTCCTTTACAAACTTTTTGACATAGAGCTAATGTTATCTCTTTGTGGAGTTGAAAGAAGCTATTCTTATGTAAACTATTATCCATAATGCATGATTTGCAATTTTCAGTTTGGATTTTTCTCTAAAGTGGAATAAAAGCTTAAAGATACTTTTGAAAAATTCTAAGTATAGGCTGTTTCTAGCTTTTTAGGATTTTCTCTAATATTTTGCAGTTATCTCGCCTTTATTAATCCAACACTCTTCAAAAGAATAACTCAAAAGTGAGTTATTCTACTTAAGTTTACATTCAACTTAGTTTACATAGAAACAACTCTTTCTTTTTGTTCTTGTAGTCCATAGACTTAAATAATGTTGAATTAAATTATGTAAGAACTGTAACAAGTAAACTGACAAAAACAGGTTTGGGAACAAACAACTCGGTTGTTAAGCAGGTAGTTCAACTAGTGGAATGAAAGAAGTACTTGATTATACAGAAATAGCATACTAGTCGAGAGTGGTCAGCATGCCATGGGCAAAAAAAAGTGTTGGCTAAGGCAAGACAGTTACGTGGAGGTCAGTTAAGGAAGCTATTGTAGTAAAAATCTAAAAATGGGTATGCTAAACCAAAAATGATAGATTTTACTAACCCTTTCATAGAGAAATCATGTTTTCTTATGACAGAATTTATATTGCTTATAAAAGCAAAGGGTATACTTTGGATTTCTGTTAATATCTTAACTTACATATGTTTATGCTATGCATTTGAGGAAACTCTTATATTATTTTTTATCACCTTTCATACATTTTACTCCCTTGTCAATTCAGTTTGAAAACAGAAGCTTAGAATTGAATATCAAGTTGGAAAAACATAGAGGAATTGTTTGGAAGTGTTGATAGTAAAACTACTACTCTATTCTTAAGAGACAATTTTAAAGAAATATTTTTAACATAAAGGCTCAGTATTTATTTTGGCCAGTATGTGATACATTATAGTGTGTTTTGCTATTGTATCTGGTTTAATGCTTTGGATGTTTTATTTCTTCTCTTTTCTGGGTTACCATTATCCATGTCAGAATAGTGGATAGAAATGCACTTTGTGATCTTTTTTCTTTATTATAAAGATGTGGGATGCAAGTCAGGATTAAGTACGTAAGTCAAGTATGTGCAGGTGAAGGTGGGCCTCTAACCGGTCCTCACTTCCCCTGGTGTAGGATCAGGTACCCTTTATGTTGCTGCATGCCCTCCCCTGGCAGTGTCTTGCTATTGCCGATCCCTCCCTTGTGCTACTGTGATTAATGTTCAGGTCCCACTTAATGAGTGATTACATGTAGTGTTCGGTTCTTTGTTTCTGTGACAGATCACTAAAAATTATTGTCTCCAATTCCATCCAACTTGCTGAGAAGTCCATGATTTTGCCCTGCCCATCATGTATATGCACCCCACATTTTCTTTATCCAGTATACTTTTGATGGACAGAGGGGTTGATTCCATGTTTTTGCTCTTGTGAATAGTGCTGTAATAAACATGCGTGTGCATGTTTTGTCTCTTTTGTAGAGTGATTTGTGTTCTTCTGGGTATATTCCTAGCAGGGGGATTGCTGGATCATGTGGAAGATCAATTTCTAGCTCCTTTAGATATTGCCACACTATTTTCCATGGAGGTCGGACTAGTTTGTACTCTCACCAACAATGTAGAAGTATCCTCTTTTCTCCGCATCTGCACCAGCATTTATTGTATTTTGATTGACGATGGGGTAAGGCGGTATTTCACTGTGGCTTTGATTTGCATTTCTCTGATGATTAGGGAAGCTGAGCATTTTTTCATTATTCATTATTAATGGTGGGACAGAATAGAGGATGGAAATGTACTTTATAATCTTTTTTTTTTTAACCTATTTTATTTATTTATTTTATTTTGAAGATGTGGGATACAATTCAGGATTAGGTATACAAGTAAGTGATCATTGTATAGGTAAAGTTTGGGCCTCCTTTAGTCCCCACTTCACCTGGTTTGAGATCAGGTACTCTTATTGATGTTTTGTGCCCTCCATCCCCACCCCTTCCTGCTATTGCCGGTCCCTTTCTTATAGTATTATTGTAAATGCTCAGGGTCTGCTTAAGAGTGAGAAACCCTATTATGTCTTAAATTTATTTTATATATAAGGTTACAGAAATTGAAGAATGATGACTATTCTTTTAACTTTCTTAACCACAGCAAGTACTATTATTTTAAAACAAACTCATTACTGAAGTTGAATAACAGCAGAACTTTAAATTTTTTTATTTTAAAGATGTGGGGTACAATTCAGGATTAGGTATACAAGTGGTCATTGTACAGGTAAAGTTTGGGCCTCCCTTTGGTCCCCACTTTACCTGGTTTGAGATCAGGTACCCTTATTGTTGTGTCATCTCCTCCCCACCTACCCCCCGCCCCACCCCCAGCAGTATCCTGCTACCGCGAATCCCTTTCTTATAGTATTATGGTAAATGTTCAGGTCCGTTTATGAGTGAGAACATGTGGTACTCTGTTCTTTGTTTACTTTATAATAGTGAAGTATCTTTGCTTGGTCCTTCCACCACTCCCCCTTCTTTTACATATTATCAGATGTGTATTAGTTACAGTGCTTAACTCTGAAAATATGTTAATGGCTGATGTGAATATGGGGAGGAATGAAATTGTTTCATAAGCATAGTATTCTTAGAGTACTGTGTTAGTTTATGTGGATTTAAATGTAGTTATCCTATCTTGAATTATGGACTATGGTAATAGTGCATGGCTTATTTGAAGAAAATAAAAAATTTAATAAGCATTTACATTACATCTGATAGGGGGAAAAAACCAATGTCAGTTCATTGTTGATGATTTTTTGTTATAGCTATATTTGCCTGCGGAACTTAAATTTTGGTACATAGTCAAAGAAATGGGTAGGAAAGTGAAACTATTTGAATACTTTGGAAGAGAGATTTGGAAGTGACCAGAGGAAGTATTCAGCTGGGCTAAGTAGTAAACGTAAAAAGATGATGAATGAGGCAGCAAAATCAGAGTAGTAGTCTTAGATACAGTGAAACAGATGATGGGAAGAGACACAAACATATGTATTACTGAACTTTCAGTTTGTAACTTGGTCTGTGGGTTCACAGGCTCCATGTTACATATTTCAGGGTAATTACAAAAATAACTGAATTGAGTGAAGTCAGGATGAAGTTTACAAATAGAATATGTGCTTTAATTAAATTTTTAAAATTCTTTATCAAATAGAATCTTTTGCTATTTTTTCCTTAAATGTAGGCTATTGCCTATATTACTTCATCTCTGAAGATAAAGAACAAATATTAATGTTGAATTTGCTTACATGGCACCCTAATGAAATAGATAGTTTTCATATATGAAGAAATCTGGCTTGAAGAGTTATTGTGACTTTACTGTAACCATTCATTATTATATATTATTTGTTGGTGGATCAGTGTCTGAGACCATGTTTTTTGATACAGCCTAATTCATTTTAAATTCACTCTTATTTTAATTTAACTATTAAATCATTCTTAATTCATAAAAATAATGTCCTTTAGCCATGTGATAATAAATTGGGTGAAATAATTTCAAGGACAAAGTATTTCCTGGGAGAATTTTTTTTTTTTAATGTGAAGAGATTGGGGGTAGGTAGGTAAGAAGAAGAAAACAGTATTCCTTTACTTTCTCTTTGTGGGGAAAAAGAGCTGCTTATCTGTAGAATAAGTATTTGTAGAAAGACAGTTGAAGTTTTCACTTACTGCAGCTTAATAGTTACTTGCTTAACACCTAGCCCCTTGCTACAAAACTTGCCATATAGTAGATATTCAGAATATGTTAGTTACAGTTGCTTCAAACAAAAACAAATGTTTATGGAGTATTTAAACTGTTCTTTATTTTTAAAATTCTATGTTTAAAATTAAGTTCATGATAAAAAAATAAAATGCATGGCATTAAGAATTTTTAAATATCTATTTTTTCTTAGTTCTACTTCTTTCTTTCTTTTTTTTTCCTGCTATGTTGCTTAGGCTGGTTACGAGCTCCTGGCCTGCTTCTTTCTTTTTGAGTTGGAGTCTCACTCCAACGCCCAGGCTGGAGTGCAGTGGCACATTCGTGGCCACCCCAGTGTCGACCTGCTGGGCTCCGGCGACCCTTCCTCCGGAACTACAAGCATGTGGTACCGTGCCTGGCTAATTTTTTTGATTTATTGTAGAGACGACATCCCGCCAAGTTGCCCGGACTGGTCTTGAACCCGCAGGCTCGTCTCGGCCTTCCAGAGTGCTGGGATTACAGGCTGAACCACCAAGCCCGGCCCTGTTTCTTTCTTAAACATGTCATTCTTCCAGAAAATTTGTATGCCTATGACAAATATTTATTTGTTTACTTCCTTCATTTTCATTTACACAAATGGTATCATGCTAAACTTACTGCTCTGTACCTTGTTCTAATACACTTTACACATTAACTGCTTAATACGTTCAGCTGAGTTATATGGATACACCATATCTTATTTATTTACCCCTTCACAGTCCTTGGACATTTGGATCATGTCTGGTTTTTACTACAAACATTGTTGGAACAAATGTGCACTCTAAAATTTATTTCTAGTTATTGTCAAATACTCTTTCAGAAGAGTACCACTTTTCACTCCTACTAACAGTGTATGTGTGCCTCTGTTTTCCCATACCAAGTATTGTGGAAGTTGGGTTTGGCAAATGTTAAAATATTTGTCAGACTGCCAGATAAAAGTGGTATCTTATTTTAAATTGCATCTTTTATTATGAGGTTGTACTTTCATATGTTTGTAGTCCATTTATATTCCTTTATTCTTTTCCAATCATTTACTTAACTTTGTTTTTTTTTTTACTTACTTATTTGTAGAAGCTCTTTATATGATAATCAACTGTGTCACATTTGTTGCAGATATTTTCCCCACATTGTCATTTGTCTGTTTCTTCTTTGCTTGTTTTATAGTCTTTTTTGGACCCCAGATAAATGTTAAAATTTTACATACTCTTATTGATCTTTTCCATTATGGCTTCTGTATTTGCTTATGTTTCGATAGGTGTTTCTCAAAGACTCTCTCTACATGTATATATAGATATATTTTCATCTAAAATTTACATTTGAATTTTGATTCCTGTGGAAATTATTTTCGTTTAAGGGATTATATGGGATGCAGTTTTTTGTTTGTTTTTTGTTTTGTTTTGTTTTTAATGACTGATAATGTATCATGTTACTATTAATTGAATAATTTACTTTTTTACAACTGATTTGGAATGCTACTTTTATCATATATTGCATTCTCATGTGCATTTGAGGTTGTTTCTGGACTCTTTTCTGTTAATTTTGTTTGTCTCTTCCTTATATTGTGTTTAAAATTACACTGTAGGTTGGGCGTGGTGGCTGGCCCACGCTTGTAATTCCAGCAATTGGGGTGGCTGAGGTGGGGGGAATTTCTTGAGCCTAGGAGTTTGAGACCAACCTGTGCAACATAGCAAGACCTTGTCTCTACAAAAAAAATTAAAAATTTAGCTGAGTGTAGTGGTACACACCTGTAGTCCCGGCTGAGGGGTGGGGGGAGAGGGGGAACTGAAATAACAGGATCACCTGAGCCTAGGATTCAAGACTGTGGTGAGCAGTGATCATGCCACTGTACTCCAACCTGGGTACAGTGAGACCTTGACTCAAATAAATAAAATTACATTGTTAGTATTTCATCAGTTCTTTAAACTGCTAATTACTTGTTTGTGAGTATAAAATAAGTTATTTGCAGTTACTGAAATTAGAAGATGTTTGTGAAATAGCTAGGTAGAGATTTTTGGTATAGTGGAAATAGTAATTTTTTAGATTGAATTGGTTTACCTAAATTCTGTAGTCTCAGGGCTCACCTTAGGCATCTGACTTCGTATATCTAATTCTTGCAGAACTTCCCCCTCCCCCCCGGGATCTGGCCTCACTCTCACCCAAGCTGGAGTACAGTGGTACGATCATAGCTCACTGTAACCTTGAACTCCTGGCCTCAAACACTCTTGCCTCAACTTCCCAAGTAGCTAGGACTACAGACACATATCAACATGCTGACTAATTTTTTAAATTTTTGTTGTAGAAAATGTAGTCTTGCTGTGTTACTTAGGATACTTGTAGAACTTTTAAAATCATCAAATGTGTGAAATTTCTATTATTATTATTATAGGTTGATTATAGAAACACTTATTCACCAGTTTCATGCCTTAATATTTTTAGAGGGAAAACTGAAAGGTAGTGAAGATGATTACTTTTAGATTAAATGGAGAATTAAAGCCAGGTAGCTCTTAAAAGCTGCAAGAGGGGAAGTTGAAAGATCCTGGCAAAATTAAAGACAATGCAGATTTAAAAGTAAGGGAAGGAAGTGTTCAAAATGGAAGAGAACCATAAAAATAAAAATTTTTTTTTAAGTGCCAAAATGAAGAGCAGTCAGATCTAAAAAGTTTTTGAATGTGGAATTATAAAGGAAGAAATCATGTTATAGTAATGATGTTCAGCAAATTGGATACCAGTATCCTGTACCAGTTGAATAATTAGTGCCATAAATAGTCATTATACAAAGGATTTCAGATTAGTGAGAAGTCCAAGAAGTAGGCCTTTCATCAAGTGTACACTTAAATACACTTCTGTTGTTTAAGATCGGCTTTGGTCTCTTGCACCTATAATTCTAGGAGTTTCGTAGGCAGAGGCGGGAGGATTTCTTGGGCCTGGGTGTTCAAGACCAGCCTGGGCAACTTAGTGAGACCTTGTCTCTCTTAAAAATAAAAAAAAAAATTTTTTAAGTATGCACTTCAGCTATATTGAACTGTGTTAGTGAAAACTAAAGGAAAGAAGGAAGGTATATGCAGCAAGTAAAAGTACTAGGTAAGAAATGATTTGTTCTTATTCGGGGAGCATTTGCCAGTGAATTTTTAAAGAAATAAGAATCTTTACTAAGATTTATGTCTTGAGGAACTCCCAGTTATCTGTTTAACAGTTCATTTGGAAATAATATCTTCTGTCTTTCAGTAACTTGAATATAACTCAGATAAAGTAACTCAAATAACACTAATGAAGTAGGAAATATTTAAAATACTTGGTAGCAGATCTTGGAAGAAGAAAAATGTGAAAAAGGTTACCTGTTGGAACATGAGGCACAGAATTTGAAATTACCTAATAAAAGCTATATAGTTATAAAATGTATTAGTTTGCTATGGTTGCCATAACAAAGAATCAAACTGGGTGACTTAAACAACAGAAGTGTATTGTCTCTGAGTTCTGGAGGCTGAAAGTCAGATTTGGGTGTGGGCAGTGTTGGTTCCTTCAATTGACTGTAAAGGAGAAGCTGTTCCATGCCTTTCTCTTTGCTTCTGGTGGTTGCTGGCAATCTTTGGCACTCTATGGCTTGTAGAAAACTCGAGTTTCTGCCTTCATTTTTATATGACATTCTCTCCCTGTGTGTTTGTGTCCAAATTTCCCCTTTTTATAAGGACACCAGTCATAGTAGATTTAGGGACCCGCCCTGCTTCCCTGTTAACTCATCCTAACTAATTGCATCCACGATCACCTTCTTTCCAAATAAAACCACTTTCTGAGATACTGGGAGTTAGGACTTGAATGTGTGAATTTGAAGGGGACACAATTCAACTCATAATGCAAAGTATCAGTTAAGACTAAACCAAGTCTTCTGATTCCTGTCTGGTGTTTTTTTTATGACATGTCACTGGGCACAGGAAAACTGCATGTGATGCATTTTATTTGGTGTAGGGCTTGTGGGAATATGACTGTCGAATATATTTATAAAGCAACTCTTAATTTCCAAAGTGCTTTAAAATATCCTGCATGGGCTCTGAAGTCAAACCTGTGTTCAAATTTTGGCTTTGCTTATGGCCAACGGTACCTTTGGCAGATTACTAAATGTCTCAGCTTTCAGCGTCCTTAACTGATTAAAGATGGGAATAAGTTCTAAGTATGGAATGATTATGTGGTTAAGAGAAAGAACATATAAAACCCCTTTGGATAGTTCTTGGTACATAGTAGGCTCTCAAATTTATTTTGTGAAATGTTTGTATTGAGAACAAAGCCAAAAGTGTGAAGGGGAAAAAAGGGAATAGAAGAAGTTATCCAAGGGGGACAAAGATACAGTGGACTCATTAGAGCTAGGATATGTGGCATGTCATGTTTGAACAGATTCTCATGCATTTCCTGGAAAAATCATTTTCTTCCACTAAGTAGTTCTAGTTCACAACTTTAAAGCATCTATAGTTAACTCTATATGCTTTCAGCATATTCTTGACACTCTTTTTTTCCCTTGTTTTACTATTTATTGGTTTATTCTACTTGTTTTTTGTTTTCCTTATTTAACTATTTTTTAGGGTATGTTGTGCCTTTTTAAAAATAAAATTTATTGAGACATATTTTACATACAGTAAATTGTATTCTTTTCGAGTGTACAGTTGAAAGTTTTTGCAAATGTACACCATCATGTAATCATTACCACATCAGAATATAAAATATTTCCATCACTCCAGAATGTGCTCTCCTGCCCCATTGTAGTCATTTACCTCCCTATCTTTAACCTCTGGTAACCATATTTCCAGAATATATGTAAATGGAGTCATACGGTATGCTGCTCTTTGTGTCTGGCTTTGAACTTAGCATAATGCTTTTGAGAGTCATCCCTGTTGTTGCATGTATCCTCAACTTGTTTCTTTTATTGCTGAGTACTGTTCCACTGTAGAGATGAACCACATTTTGTTTATGCATTCACCAGTTGATGGAGATATATTTGTTTCTAGTTTTGAGATACCTAAGACTATCAACATTTGCATACAGTTTTCTGTGTAAACATTTTTTTGTTTTTTGTTTTTGAGTCGGAGTCTTCCTCTGTCACCCAAGCTGGAGTGCAGTGGCACGCTCACTGCCACTGCAGCCTTGACCTGCTGGGCTCAGGTGATCCTTCCATCTTAGTTTTTATTTATTTATTTATTGTATGGACAAGGTCTCACCAAGTTGCCCAGGCTGGTTTCGAACCCCTGGGCTCAGGCAGTCTCTCGCCTTGGGCTTCCAAAGTGCTGGGATTACAGGCTTACTGGATTATAGCCATCGCATCTGGCTAAACGTATGTTTTTATTTCCCTTGGATAGATACCTAGGAATGGGGTTGCTGGGTTGTATGGTAAGTGTATGTTTAACTTTTAAGAAACTGTTCAACTGTTTTCCAAAGTGGCAGTGCCAGTTTATGTTCTCACCAACAATATGTAAGAATTCCATTTGCTTGGCATTTTTGACAGCATTTGGTGTTGTCAGGGTTTTTGCTTTTTATCTAAGCCATTCTAGTAGCTGTGTAGTGATAACTCTGTGTTTTGTTTGCATTTTTTAAATAACGTTGCATCTCTTTTCATCTGCTTGTTATTTGTATCTCTGGTGATATGTTTGTTCAAATTCTTTGTTTGTGTTTGTCTTCTTAATATTGAGTTTATGAGAGTGCTTTGTATATCTTGGATACCATAAATTTTATCAGATAAGTGCTTGGCAACTATTTTCTTCCAATCTAAGAGACTGATTTTTGTCAGTATTACCAAAAATTATTTACATTTAAGATATATTTAAGTGTATATCTTGCTGACTTTTCGTTCTGAATTCTTAGAAGCCTTTGAAGGCTATTTATTTCCCAGTATAATTTGTGAAAATTACAACACTGTTATTCTTAATCTTTTTTTCTATGTTTTCTATATATAGAAGCAACATTTCTCACTTTTTAAAAATTTTTATTTTTTAGATTGGATCTGCAGTGGCACCCTGTTGTTTGATTAAAGTTGCAAAACTTTTTTTTTTTTTACGTAGTGTTTCACTCTGTCACCCAGGCTAGAGTGTGGTGATATGATCACAGTTCATTACAGCCTTGTCTCAAGCGATCCTCCTGCCTCAGCTTTCCAAGTATCTGGGTCTACAGGCATGCATCCCCATGCCTGGCTAATTTTTCTGTTTTTTGTAGAGATGAGGGTCTCACTATGTTGCCCAGACAGGTCTCAATCACCTGGCCTCAAGCAGTCTTCCTGTCTCAGCTTCCCAAAGTGCTAGGATTAAAGGCATGAGCCACCATGCCCAGCCCATAGTTTTGCAGAGCTTTAGATTTAAAATTACCTACTGACAGCTCATGTAGTGCATTTGCTAGGCAAGTTGGTACTACTGTTGAGCTTCTTCCTTGAAGCAACAGGCTTGACCTCTGTCATTTCTGTATTGAAAGAGTAAAACTACAGCTAATAAAGAGAGCTGAGCTATTCGCTTGGTCTCCAAGTTAAAGAATATATATTATCCAACAATTATTTATTTTAAAAATATATTTTTTCACTAGTGAGGATTCATCATTTAAAAAATCACTTACACATTAGTTGTAAGGAACCAAAAGACTGAGAAGTCATGACCAGTTGAAGCTTATCCAGAAATTAAGGCAGTCTCTAAAGTGGTAATGTCTTAAGAATGGAAGATAGAGTTGGGTAACAATTCCTGAAAACTTACATATAAACCCAGTTCATAAAGTGCAGTCATCTGAGGTCCAAAGACTTAAGGTAGTTTCCTTTGGCTTTGAAAATATTAGGAATCTCACCCAGGTTAAATATACATCTACTTTTATCTTCTTCCGTATAAAATAGTAGAAAGGGTTTACAAAATGTTTAAGCCCTCAAAGACAAGGAAGACAGGAAAGGAGACAAAATTGTGGAAGCTGGAAAACAGATGGACGAGTACTAAGTGAATTAGTAAATCTCAGATATCCAGATCCTAAACTATTTGTAAGGAGAACTGAAAACCAGATTTGCATCATAGTCATATAACACTTTAGTAGTTTTGGGTACTTCCTGAAACTAGGATTTTGGAGTGGAGGATGTTGAAAATAAGGAAGGTGAATTGAATGTCAATTTAAGAAGCAGTTGAGTTCCTATTTCTCTCCCACTCTTGACCTCCATAGAGGGTAAAATCTTGGTTCTCTGAATACAAGGGACTTAGGAAAGTAAGCAAACTGGATACTGAGACCTCAGTCCACCCCATCCCACCCCCATTCCCACTTGTCTTCCAAAACACTGGCCGACAAACTTTAATCAGGGCAGGAGGATTCTGGGATCTTCTCTAAGAATCTGACCAGCCCAAGAGTTTGAATCTAAAGATAACAACAGGACTACTCCAACAAAGTGATTCAACTAGATTATCCTACAGCAAAGCCCATCTTTGATAAACCCTACCTACAGCCCTAGGGCCTCCAGTTGGCTTTATAGACTCTCTACTCTTAAAAATGGCACACAGCCAAAGACTATCAGTCATATGAAAGAGGTCAAGAGAATACTAGGCATCAAATTATTCAAATATTCTACAAAAATAAAGAGGAAAATTTGTCAGTGTTTTTAAAGAGTATTTGGAATTATGGAATCAGAAAAGTATACTGTAAAACAAAAAGGATTGAAAAAGAGTTCTTGGGAATTATCAATATAGTGGCAGTGACAAAAGAAGTTAGGGTTGGAAAACAGAATTGTAGACATTTCCCAGAAAGTAGAGAAATATATATATATTTTTAAAAAGATAGTAAATAGGAGAAAAGATAAAATTAAAGGAATGATCCAAGAATTCTAATATCTGAACAGTAGGAGCTTCAGGTAGAGAGAACAGAGCAGAGTGAAAGAATAAAAGAAAAATTCATGGAAATAAAGGACATGAGGTTTTACTTTGAAAGGGCCAGGAAGGCCCAGCATAACAGATGAAAAAGACCCACTCACATTGTGGTGAGGCAGATCACTGGGAAGAAGGATGATCCTGAATGCTTCCAGAGGGAAAAAACATCTCAACAAAGGATAAGGATTCAGAATGACTGGGGATTTTTCAGCAGCAGCAACAACTGGAAGCTAAAATGCAGTGGTGTGCCTACATTCCTCCAAAGAATAATTATTTTCAACACTGAATTCTATATACTTGGTCAAACCACTAAGCAAGTAGAAGGACAGACAGAATAAAAACATTTTAAAATGCATTCTCAACAAATTTACCTCTTAAGGTTTTTAAAAATGTCTTATTGTAGAGGTACATGCTTCACTATCTATTAGTTATTGAGTTTGCTTCAAAATAATCCACTTGAGAAGATGACAATTGGTGGAGATACAGATGAAAAAAGAATGACCATGTGTTAACAATTATTGAAACTGAATAGAGTTAATAGGGTTCGTTATCCTATTGTTTATTTTTGCATGTATGTGAAATTTTTTAATAATACGTAAAAAGCACATCACAAACATCTTTCTTCAAGAAACTACAAAGGTTTCTATAAACTTTTCTTTAGGATACCACTGGAAGATATGCCTCATCAAAACAAGGAAGTATTAAAAAAAGGGGGGGGAAGATATGATAGAGGTTCTCAAAGTGTGATCTCCAGGACAGTGGTAGCATCTGTATGAGCTGTGAACTTGTTAGAAGGGCAAATTCTCAGGCCCCGCAACGAACTTCATGAATCTGAAACTCTGGGTATGGTGTCCAGCATTCCAGTTTTAACAAACCCTTCAAGTGATTGTGATGCGTGCTGAAGTTTCAGAACCACATTCTTAAAGCAGAAAAAATAGTTGTGCTCAAGTAAAGAATGGACATGCTGGTGTTTTATGTCATTTCATTTTCTTAATTGCTTGCTCTCCAGACTTTCATAGCTGCTCTGACATTTAAATCAGTTGAATTGTTATATATAACGTGTGCTGTTGGTTCTGGCAGTCTGAATTGACAATGGATGTAAACTGGTCAGACTTAGGGAAACTGTTAAGATGGTCTCAGAAATGGGAACTGTTTTGTGGGGAACATACGAGCATCTCTTCTTACCAATCTGCCTGCTTGTCTAACTGGCACCTTTACATTTCTTGCTGACTTTGCCTATTCAATTTCTCATAATCTGGAATGCCTGTTTCTTTTTGGGGGGGGGATGGGTACATTTTTGGCTTTATTCCCAATACAAACATTTCACAAAATAAAGCCACAACTTTTCCATGAACTACTCTAGATCCCCTCTCCGTCCTTTTGTCTTTAAGATTTTTTTTTTTTAAAGCAAACAAGGATTTAGCAACTATTATGAGGGAAAGGAATGTGGAAGAAAGAAATGCTACTGTTTTTCGTATCAAGCCTTGAAGAACCATTTAACTCTCCAACTGTGTGCATAGGTTTCCAGGTAGCTGAAGATAGTGGTAGGTTGTTAATCACAACCTCCCAAAAATTTATCTCCCTAAAAGATACAAAATAGCCACATCTGTAAAATTTATCCTCAAGCAATACCTTTACTATTACCGATAATGCCAAAACTGCAGAATAACTGTGTAAGAAAAAGGCAGCAAACTCCAATGCGGTGATGCTACATGCCTCTGCCTCACTGCCACAAGCTCCTGTGGTAAGCAAAATTAGACCAAGATATGTTGCTGAGAAGACAGAAGGAGCACAGTGAAGTGAGAACTGAAAGAACCACCAGAAAAATTAAATCTACCCTGAATCTGAAAACACAAAAAGTAACCAGGCAGATAAGAGCAGAACTACAGGAAAGGAATTTCAAAGTAGGAGCCCTTTAAAGGGCCAGGCAGCAATTTAAGTGTGATTTAAAGAGAAGTCTTCCAAATGCTTAGTTTCTGGGAGAAAATTAAAAGGAAAAAAATCAGAATTCTTTGGAAATTTGATGGTAAAGGAAAAAATTTAAGGACCTGCAAGAAAAAAAAGAACCACAAAATTAGAAATACCACAACCATTTTCCTCTACTACCCAAAACAAACAAAATTCCACATCAGAATCTAGACTTTGGCAGATGACAGAAAAGGGTGCCATTAAACTAGGAATATTGAAAAATGCCTCAATACCACAAAAATAAACAAAAGGAAAAGTAAAATTCATAGAAAAGTAGTGCATTAAAGTGGGGAAAAATTTGATACAAGCCAGTGGAAGAAAATTCCTCTAACCCTTTACAGCCGTGAAGCAAAAGAAAACTATTAGTCTGCACTCCAAATAGAATTAAATATACAGTACTCATATTTAGGATATGAAAACCACCTTGAATCAGAAATTCAAGATCAAGAACAGAAAAGGACAAAAAAGCAAGGGAAAATGAAAAACAACAACAACAAAAGGAATTGTACTCAAGAAAGAAATGAAAGAAAATGACAAAATGACTTCTGAGTGCAAAAGGTTAAACTTAAAAAAAATACAAGCATGAATCAAGGATTTTATATCCAACCAAGTGGTCCTTTTAAATATCAAGCCTTTAGAGAAATGATTTTAAAAATAAACTGTAAAACTTTGATAAAACTTAAATCTTAAGATTTAGAGTTTAGCAGTACTATATGAAACATATTTGCTAATAATTTAATAGATTTTAAAATTAAGGCCAGGCACTGTGGCTCATACATATAATCAATTCCCAGCACTTTGGGAGGCAGAGATGGGAAGATCGCTTGAACCCAGGGTTTCAAGATTAGCCTGAGCAACATTGAAAGACCCTCATCTCTACAAAAAAATTTAAAAATTAGCTGGACATTGTGGTGCACATCCTTAGTCTCAGCTACTTGGGACCAGGAGGTCGAGGTTACAGTGAGCTATGATCAAGCCACTGGACTTCAGCATGGGCAATAAGTGACACCCTGTCTTGGGAAAAAAAAAAAATTCATGTTCTTTAATGATAATGAAACTGTTATATTTGCAAGTTCTGCATAAATCTTTTTGGAAGAAACATGAATATTTTTAAGTTACTTAATTGTTCTTGCTGTTTAGATTACTTGAATTGGAAAGAATCAGTTTTAGAAACTAAGATAAGTTCATTAAAATATGCTTTGATCAAGTAATTATAATGAACTAAGTTCTGACAAGATCCCATAACATCCCAGTAGTATTATCATTAGAAAAATATGTTTTGGGGGCTCTGACATCACATCATATTGAATGCAAGTTTTACTGGATTGTGATTACCATGAAAGGAGAGATTATAAACCCTGACATTCCTGGTGTCTAGTGCAATGCCTTCATAAAAACCTGTCAGTAAATATTGAGTAATAGCCAATCTTTATATTTCTGGTATGTACTTGATTTTCAGAAATAGCCAGATGTTATTCAGAATTACCAAGCAAGCTGGTTGATGTTAAAGAAAGTTATTTATGGCCAAAATGTGTGTTAGGCAAAATATAACATATTAAAGATATGTATCTATATTCATTTCCTTTTAAAACTTTTTTCTTTTAGTCTAAATTAGTACCATTTTATCATAGGAAATGTGCTTGAATGCAGGAGTTTGCTTTTCATGACTCTTGGGACATGTGGATGATCTTATTTTTAAATCATATAGACCACTCCTAATAAAACTGTATTACACCAAGTCTCTAACTTTTCAATGAAATTTAGCCTTTTATTTTATTATCATTGTAAACAAAAATCATAGCAATATACTTTTGAAAGCTTTGTTCTAGAAAGGAGTTTGTAGGTTTCATCAGATTAGCGTAGGGATACAGGACCCCTTATGTTAGAAGGAATTACACAGAACATTTTTATAGCATTAGAATTTTGTTGTGTTTGAATCTGTTACTATCTTCACGTAATTCAAGATGAAATAATTCAAGATGAAATAATTAGTATTGTATATGAATTTCTAAAATTCAGTGAAGTACAGTACTTCCAAGAAATAAATTCTAAGACCCACAAAGGATGCCTGAAAGTACAGATAGTTTCTGTATATCTGTGTACGCTGTATGTATACACATTGTTTTTCCCTATACATACATGCCTATGGTAAAGTTTAATTTATAAATAGACACAGTAAGAGATTAACAACAACAACCAGTAATAAAGTAAAACAATTATAACAGTATACTGTAACAAAATTTATGTGACTGTGGTCTCTCTCCCTCTCTCTTAAAATATTTTATTTTTTGTAATTTTTTGGACGACAGTTGACCATAACTGAAACCATGGAAAGCGAAACCATGTATAGGGGGAAGACTACTGAATGTCTGGCCCAGTGGAGAAAAAAAAGAATGTGCTATACCGTTCTCTTTCTTCCCAACTTCAAGTTCTCCTGTGTCATAACGTCCTGTGTGGTCTGACCACTGTCTTCCTCTTAAATCTCATCTTTTACCAGGCTGCTTCTTATGGTCTCCTGTTCTACTTTTATTGTCTTATCTGGACTTGCTCTTTTCTACTACAAGGTCTTATTCTTTTCTTGCTGTCTGGAATGTTCTTTCCTTTTTTATTCATTCCATTTCATCCTTTCTCTGTTGGCACAGGTGTTACTGCCCTAGAAGCCTCTCCTAATCTTCCTGACTTGGTCACAGCCTGTTACTATGGGCTTTTCTCAACATTGTGTACCTTTCTTAGGCTCGGCTTGTTACAGTGAAGTTTTATATTATCTCATGATTACTTGGTTAATATGAGCTCTGCAAAGTTAGGAACCATGCCTGTTCATTCTTACCATGGTATCCTCAGTGCCTTGAATACTGCTTGGTAAGTCATAGGTTCTCATAAATATTTAGTCAATTGGTTGGTTAGTTGCATGAATAGATAAATGAATGTGTGGTTTAAACTATGGTTGTCTGATAGAAATATAATGTGAGTTACAAATGCAAGTCATGTATGTCATTAAAAAGTTTCCTTGCTTTGTTTTGTTTTGAGTTGGTGTTCCCACTCAGTCACCCAGGCTGGAGTGTAGTGGCACACTCACGGCCACCCCAGCGTTGACCCAGCATCGACCTGCTGGGCTCCAGCGATCCTTCCGCCTCAGCTTTTCAAGTAGCTGAAACTACAGGTGCGCTACCACACCCGGCTAATTTTTGATTTATTGTGGAGATGAGGTCTTGCCAAGTGTGCCCAGGCTGATCTCGAACCCTTGGGCTCAGGCAATCCACTCACCTCGGCCTCCCAAAGTGCTGGGATTATAGGCTGAGCCACCGAGCCCAGCCAAAAAGTTTCTAATAGCCACATTAAAAGAGAGAAAAGCAACAACTGAGATTAATTTTATTATATTTTATTTAATCAATACATCCAAAATACTGTCATTCTAATATGTAGTCATAAAAATTATTACTGAAGTATTTCATATTATTTTTTTGTATCCAGTCTTAAAAATCCAGCTTGTATTTTATGTTTATAGCATGTATCTCAATTCAGATTAGCCCCATTGCAATTGTGCAGTAGCCACATGTAGCTAATGAGTACCGTATTGAACAATACAGATTTAGATGTTAAAATTAAGAGATTGATGGCTCTTTGTAATCATCAGCATTTGAGAGTAAAAATTTAAAGCAAGGTTTTGTTTTATTTTGACATTCCCAAAATTAAGGAATCAATAAGAGTTAAACTACCAAGAAGGTACATCAAGTTAGTGTGTTAAATGAAATAACTTGATTGAATACTTACAATTTTTTTTTTTTTTTTTTT
>CAUYQG010043057.1:0-16806 GCA_963574415.1 Tarsius wallacei | reverse complement strand
GCTCCGGCGATCCTTCCGCCTCAGCCTTCCAAGTGGCTGGAACTACAGGCGCGCGCTACCGCGCCCGGCTACATCCTCCCATTTCTATAGGAAAACATCTTTCCAAAAGATGAATGACATCATATAGATGAATAGAATGTGTACATACAAATATTAAAACTCTCAGAATTTTCACTCCTTACCTCAACAAATTCAGCATTTAAAGTAGTTGTTTGATCCCTGTCTGACCAGAACACAGAGAACTGCTGTAGACTGTAAACTAAGCATTTTCTTGGTGGCTTCCACTTTAACATAAATAAGCTGCTTCTTTATGTTAAAAAGTGCCCTCAAGGATGATCCACAAAAAATGGAGCCATAGACAGACATGTTGAAGACCACATCAGAGGAAAAGTGTTCCATTTTCTCTGGTTGTACTCTAACTTTCTCCCCCAACAATGTGAACATGGGCTCCTTCATAAAGAAAACTTTGAAATCTTGACTGCCACATTCCCTGGATGTCTGCCTGTGGATATAATGAAGTCATTTGTCAAATGGGTTCATTCTTTCTGTGGAAGTTTTTAGCACCTATGAGGAGGAATCTCCCCCCAAAAAGGAATTATCTTTTGGATGGCAGCCTCTTGGAGTACAGGCTTCCCCCGCTAGGTAAGTGTTCTAGGAACCCATCAGCATCAGAGTACCAGCTAACATTTTTGTGAGAGACTGTTTTCGGTTTCAGTGATTTTTTTTTTTTTTTAGATTCTTTCAATACATTTGCCCATTTCATGATGAGTGATTTACATGATCAACCAGCCCATACTCTGCTGAATGTTCAACAGTTTTGGACCAAAAATGACATGACCTTTGCTCCCCACCCTTTCTAGTCACCTGCTCTCGCTCCATTTTTATTGTTTTGCTGGATGAAAGAAGTTCTCAAAGGGGAACGTTTTGCTGATGTGGAAGGGGTGAAACAAAAAACAGCAGAAGCACTAAAAGGCATTTTAACTGATGGATTCAAAAACTGTTTTGAGCAGTGGAAAAAGCATTTTGATATGTGTATTGCATCAAACAGAGAATCCTTTGAAGGTGACTGAAGTTTAAACATGTAAGAATAAATACACAATTTTTAATAAATAAATTCTGGGTTTTTTGGGTCCCCCTTGTACTATGGTAAAGATATTCTACCAGGTGTTAGGAAGAATTTAAAAATGAATCAATTTTTAGTGCTTACCCTCAGGGAACTTCAGTTCTGTACTTGAGCAAAGATCATATTCTTTGAATTTGGCCTTCTAACAGGAAAGTCAAAACAATGCCATCTGCATTGAATTTGTGAACATCAAAGTCTTTTCCAATTTGGGAGTCTAATAATATACAGGGCTGATAATTTTATCCAGCTACATTTTACTATTGTTTTTTTCCTTTGAGACATAGACTGGGACACGGACTTACATTTAAGAAGTTGGATAACATTCATTCAAAGTGTTTTGATTTCTCAGTCAGTCTTATGAAATATATTATATTCAGAAGGATTTCAGTACATTGTGGACAAATTCATAAGCCATTCTGCAATGTTGGCACTCTAACAGTTTGTGTATTTATGTGTTCAAACATCTGGGGATTAAATCCTGAGTTTTTTAAAATCCTGAGAATGGGAGTGGTCTGAATTTGATTGGATATCCAAGCTCCTCCAGATAGGAAAATGCAGAGAATGGATTACCTCCTCATCTCAAAGGGAAAGTCGGGGTTCTTTATGGTTCATAAATCATACCCCATCTTCCTCTTCCTGGCCCCCACATTTTCAAGTTCTTTGTGGCTGCCTCTCTAAGGCAGTTTTAGCCAACTCTCTCTCCTCTTATTAGCATTTGCCTAGATCTTTCAGCAAGCGCACTATCACTTTGATACTTGATTGGCACGCTGAACATTTCAGAGACAGATTTTCAGTTCTCTATTTTTAAAAAAAAATTGTGCTGTATACTTTTTATCTATTCATACATATTCAAATCCTACATTTTGGTGATAGACAAATTGCTGGCAGCTTGAATGCAGTAGTAAGTTATCAAATGCTCCGCACGAGTACTCATGCAGTATCGGCACACAGAAGCTATCCTATAGCAGTGTTACAGAGATTTACAGCTAAAAATAGAAACTTGTATTCTCTTTACGGTATAGTTTGCCAGCAGTGTAAATCAACCAGTTCCTGTCTGAGTGGGACAGTTCTGACCTGCAGTATTTTAAAAATCCTTATCTCCCGGAAATAGCAAGGAATGGAATGTTAAACATCAATAATCCTACTAAAAACAAATCTTTGCTATCCTTAGTGTGTTGGGGTGGCCATATTGACCATGAAGAATTCTTCTCCAAACCATGTCTCCTAGTCTGGTGATGATTTACCTCTTCCAAACAGATACCTGCAATAGTCTATTCTTTCTAGGACTGATGTAATGTCAAACATTGCATGAACCACAAATTCTTGAAACTGGCTGACCTGTTGGGTGTTCCTGAGGATATTAGTCACCATTAAATAAATAAAAGATCTGCTGCTAGGCCAGGTGTGGTGGCTCAGGACTGTAATTCAAGCACTTTGGGAGGCCAAGACAGGAGGATCGCTTGAGGCTAGGAGTTCAAGACCAACTTGGGCATACATAGTGAGAGCGGCATATCTACGAAAATAATATGTAAAAAATTATTCAGGCACAATGGCACGCACCTGTAATCCTGGGTACATGCCACTATATATATAGATGTGTGTGTGTAAATATGGACTCAGATTTACTGAAGTCCAGTTATGGAGCATGCTTACTATTCCTGTCTTTTGTAATTATTTTAGTAAGTTTTAAAATGGATCAGTTTTTAATCACTTTTCTGCGCCTGAAGAGTCAAGAGTGTTTGACACTTGAGCTCAAATTTCCTGTCATATAGTTGAACTTTTTTTTTTCTTTGAGTAGGATCTAACTCTGTTTACACTCTGTCCACCAGATTGGAGTGTAATGGCTTGATCACGAGGATCACAGCTCACGGTATCATCAACTGCCTGGACTTAGCATGCTGAGCCTTCCACCTCAGCATCCCGAGTAGATGGGACTACAGGCACACACCACCGCACCTGGCTAACTTTTTGATTTTTTGTAGAGATAAGGTTTTGCTATGTTGCCCAGGCTGGTCTCGAACTCCTGGGCTCAAGCAATCCTCCCACCTCTGCCTCCCAAAGTGTTGGGATTACAGACGTGAGCCACTGTGCTAGCCAAGGGTTTACACTTTAATGAAATGTCATTGTGATGGAATGAGACTATTTCCAAAGAAAGGGGAAAGGAAGGAGTAATGAAGCTTCGAGCAAAACCACTGGCTTCTACTTAATTTCATTTCAACTAATATCAGATAAAGACTAAGAAGAGACCAACTTTTGCATATATTTTTTATGCAAAAAGAGAGATGGTAGTGAGATAATGGGGAAATTGCAAAGCCTGTTTGAATTTGATATGATTCTTTCCTCTTTTTTAAATGCAGGATGAATCAATGAGACACATTTCTGAGGGCTGTCCAGGGGTCTTGTATCTCAATCTGTCTAACACAACTATCACCAACAGGACGATGCGACTTCTGCCGAGGTAATACTTGTGTTATTTGTACGACAGTGAAAATAATTATGCTCCAAGAGGTTCTGGCTTACTTTAGCAGGCCCCAAAGATAGTGCTCCGTTTGTCAACATCCCACCACTGTGGCACAGCTATTCTGATAATGGGACTGCCGCATTCAAGTCCCCAAACTGGTAGCTGCACTCTCCCTATTTGATGGACCCATTTTGAATAATTGGTCTTCTGCTGTTGGCCAGCATTTTTGTCACTCTTATAGCTGTGTCCCCAGTAACTTGAGTTAGACTTTGCCAATCTCTTCCTGGTCCCTCTTTGTGGGCATTGGAGCCTGGCCCCTAAATTCCACTCTGGTGTCTGGGACCTCTCTACAATAGAATGCCAATATCCTGCCTCACTAGACATTGAGCACTTCTGTCCCAGATTGCCATGTCTGGCTATCTGTTGAGACCCTCACTACCTCCAAGGAATCTGACACTGGTTTTTGACTGTTAGTGGGCTGTTGACAACCCTGGACATGAATATTGCTTCTCCTCAGGCAGTACTTCTTTGGCGGAGAGGGGACAGAAAAACAAAAGAGTTAACAGAATATTCAAATTTTATCACAAATTTATGTCATTACTCTTTATTTTCACTATGGAAAGCTAATCAGGAAGAGTATCTGATCACATTGGGAGAGATTAAATCTGACTTTGGGAAAACATTTCTCAAATGATTGCAAAAGAATGAACTATTTTGAGAATATAACTTTTTGAGAGCTTTTAAAAAATAATGTGAGACATTTGGAAAAGCTTAAACAGAAAATTCTGGATGGTGTTTTTCTTTATCTTCTGACTCAAACCATTTTCTGTAAATGTGCAAGTCTAAAAAAAAGTGACTCTATAATTTCTGTTTATTAATTAAGCTGCCACATTTTATTTAGTCAAACCTATCAAAACTTCTCTTTGAAATTTCTTCTAATACTTTTAAAACAGAGGGTCTTCCTCCTTCCAGGATTTTAATATACATTTACTTATGTTTTTCTTGTATGGTCTTTTTTACTTAAATATGTTATTTTGGTAGATGAGTGAAGCAATGATACAACCCAAGGGTCAGGCAAAATAAAACAGAGGATCTTCCTCCTTCCAGGCTTTTAATATACATTTACTTATGTTTTTCTTGTATAGTCTTTTTTTGCTTAGATATGTTATTTTGGTAGCAATGATATAACCCGAGGGTCAGGCAAAATAAAACTCATGTGGCCCAAGGCCTAATTATTTCAGCATCTTTTATTGAATAAAACTTTTATCAGGTGATGTGTGATTCTTCCTTATATATCTAAAATTCTTATATAGGCAATATGTAAAACTCATCATTTTCTAGCATTGTTCTACATATAACTTTACCTGTGTTCTTGAGGTTATTTATGTCTATTGTGTCTATAGGGTGAAAATGCTACAGAATGGTGTGATACTGTACATCTCTTCCAATGCCATGTTCAGAGACCTCTCATAGGTAGCTTGGAATCAATCAGTATGGTGGTAGTCTACTCCATGGAAAACGGCAAACACTACAAAGCAGGGCTTGATTTATTGTATTGTTGATTGTTTAGACTTAAGAAAGTGATGGAAAAAAAACTAATAAAGCAGATTAAACTTAAAAATGTATCATGTGTATAGCCATGACACTGTGACTAGCACAAAAAATTGGGGAAATATTCTTTCAATTCTTGAAAACTGTTATTTGATTCAGCTAAAAAGGCACTCACGTTGTTGATAGACAAGTGAAGTTTGGACATACATCTCCGTGTGAGAATCAACTGGCTACATGGAATTTACGATAAAGAATATTGTGTATTTTATCATTTGTAAGTTGTATGCTACACATCCTTTATATCTGTAAAATAAATATAAAATAGTAAAATATAAAATTTCATAGTAAGCTTACATACAGTTATATGCATACTTTTTTTTTTGGGGGAGTCAGTTGTTAGGTATTTACCAGTATACCAATGATTAAAGATAAAATAAACTAGGAACTAGTTTACATTTTTATAATGTTTAGTCCCCCTATCAGGAACATAGTAGACTTATAATTTCTTTTCAGAGCTCTTAAATCTCTCAATACAATTTGCTTTATTAATCATAAGTCTTGTAAAAGTTATTCCTAGATATCATTATAAGTATCATTGTGAATGCTATGCTCTGATTATATTTTGTCACTGTAATTTCTAATCTGGTCACTTTTGGACTTGGGTATGAGATTTAGGTAGCTTAAAAAATTTTTCATTTGAATGATTTAATTGATCTCTTTTAACAGTCAAAATGGAGGGCAATGAAATTACTTTAAAATAAGAATGTGAGCAAAGTTCATATGATTTGATAAGTATTGTTTTTACTTTCTAAACAAACTATTCTATATTTACTTTCCTCTTTGACCCAGTAATTATTTAGAGGAGAATTTTTGGTTCCAAGTGGCTGAAGTTTCTACGATTAAGCTTCTATTTTTAATTAGGCACTCTGGTCAAGAAATGCGGACTGAATTCTTTCTACCTTTTGGAATGTGTTGAGATTTCTTGGTGGACTAGTTTATCATTAATTTCAGCAAATCATCCATGAATGCTTAAAACAAAGAGTTTCTTTCAGAGAACAAAATTTTTGTGTGTATAAGAACATATACTTGAAATGTCACAGTGTAGTAGTGATATATTAGTTTCTTATTATGATCAAGATTTTCTTAATTTATTTTGATTTTATTATCTTATATACAAAGTGTATCATATTTCATTATGGATTATAGCATTTATTCACATAAATGATAAACTTTATACTAGTTGATGTTTCTTTGTCTTAAATTCTTTTTTATCTGCTTTTAATATAGTCACCTTTGTTTCTTTTGCATGCACTTTTTGTGGAATAACTTTATATATCTCTGTATTTTTTAACATTTTTGTCACTGAATTTTAGTTTTTTTTTATATAGCACACAGCTAATTTCTATTTTTAAAATTCATTCTCTTTGTCCTTTTAGGGGGTAGTTTAAAAGAACATTTATTGTCAAAATTGAGAATATGGTCTTATTTTTAATCATCTTATTTTATGTTTTGATTTTTATGTTGCTGCATTTCAGTGTTTCTGTCTTTTGCTATATGAACTGTGTTTTTTACTTATATAATCTGAAGGTATTTGAAATGTGAGTATACATTCTGTTGTGTATTCTAATTAGTGACTATTGGTATGCTTTCTAAAAAACATGCTTTAACAGGGATTTCTCTAATTATCAAAGTCAAGATGAAACAGTAACTTTTGACTCCTCCTGTGTTAGACAAGAGATCTAATACATTTTAATTCTCTCTCTATTTCTTCTTTGAACTTGACAATCCCTCTACTTCCACTCCTCTGTATGACCACACATATTAGTTGTGAGTTTTGCTAATCATTTAACTTTTAATATTGATTTTTTAGCATTTGCACTTAATATTGCAATTATATTTATTATGTACTCATTATAAATATGTATATGTAATATATAATCATATTTATAATGTATACATACATTGTAAATATGTATTGTATAATATAATCATATTTATAATGTAGTCCTAACTCTAAGTCATTGATTGATGGTCTTTTTTCCTTGCAATTTTTTAATTCTGTAACCTTGATTTTGATTCATCCAGTGATGACTGGAGATATAATTTTAAAAACTCTTTTTCAGGAAAGATACATGCGTGTTTATATTTTCAACCATTGATCTCTGAAAATGACTTTTTTTTTTTTTTTTGAGTCCGAGTCTCACTCTGTCGCCCAGACTAGAGTGCAGTGGCCGCTCTCGGCCACTGCAGCCTCGACCTGCTGGGCTCTGGTGATCCTTCCACCTCAGTCTTCCAAGTAGCCGGAATTACAGGCACGCGATACCATGCCCGGCTGATTTTTTTTTGATTTATTGTAGAGATGAGGTTTTGCCAAGTTGCCCAGGCAGGTCTCGAACTCACAGGCTCAGGCAATTCACTCACCTCGGCCTCCCAAAGCGCAGGATTACAGGCTGAGCCACCGAGCCCGGCCTGAAAATGACTCTTATCTTGGAGGATGAACAACAACTTATCTTGGGGTATAGTTTTTGAATCATGTTCTTTATCTTTAAAACTCTACAAATGTTGGTCTATAAATTTTTATATTTCAGGTTAAAGCAAGTCTAAAGCTAGCATTTTTTTGTTCCTTTGTTGGCAACTATCTTTTTCTTTTTCTAAATTTTATTTTATTTATTTAAACAATTTTTTAAAAGTTTATTTTATTTAAGATGTGGGGTACAACTCAGGATTAGGTATAAAGTGGTCATCTTACCAGTAAAGTTTGGGCCTATCTTTGGTCCCCACTTTGCCTGGTTTGAGATCAAGTACCCTTATTAATGCTATGTGCCCCTCCTCCCCCGAGTAGTTTCGCACTACTGACAATTCCTTTCTTATAGTATTAAATGTTCAGGGTCTGCTTATGAGTGAGAACATATTACCATACTCAGTTCTTTGTTTTTGTGATAAATCTGGATTTATTATAGACTCTAAATCCACCCAAGTCCATAATTTTGTTCTTCTTTATGGCAAGCTGCATAATATTGCATCGCGTATCTGTACCACATTTTTTTAATCCAGTTCGTTTTCGATGGGCAGCATGGTGGGTTCCATGGTTTTGCTACTGTGAACAGTGCTGCAATAAACATGCGTGTGCAGGTTTCTTTTTTGTAGAGTGATTTAAGTTCCTCTAGGTATATTCCCAGAAGGGGGATTGCTAGATTGTATGGAAGGTCAATTTCTTTTATTATTTAAAAAAATTTTTTTTTTATTTTAAAGGTGTAGGGTACAATTCAGAATTAGGTATACAAATGGTCATCATACAGGTAAAGTTTGGGCCTCCCTTTGGTCCCCACTTTGCCTGGTTTGAGATCAGGTACCCTTGTTGATGTTATGTGCCCACCCTCCTCCCCTGGCAGTGTCCCACTACTGCCAATCCCTTTCTTACTGTATTATGGTAAATGTTCAGGGTCGGCTTATGAGTGAACACATGTGGTACTCAGTTCTTTGTTTCTGTGATAGATCACTGAGTATTATAGACTCTAAATCCATCCAAGTTGCTGCAAAGTCCATAATTTTGTTCTTCTTTATGACTGCATAATATTCCATTGTGTATATGCACCAAATTTAAATCCAGTCCAGTTTCGATGGGCAGCATGGTTGGTTCCATGTTTTTACTATTGTGAATAGTGCTGCAATAAACATGTGTGTGCAGGTATCTTTTTTGTAGAGTGATTTAAGTTCCTTCGGGTATATTCCCAGAAGAAGGATTGCTGGGTCATATGGAAAGTCAATTTCTGGTTCTTTTAGGAATCTCCACACTGTTTTCCATAGAGGTTGAACTAGTTTGCATTCTTAACAACACTGTAGAAGCGTTTCCTTTTCTTCACATCCTTGCCAGCATCTGTTTTTTGTTTTATTAACGATGGCCATTCTTTCTTGAGTTAGGTGGTATCTCAGTGTGGTTTTGATATGCATTTCTCTGATGATCAGTGAGGTTGAGCATCTTTTCTTGTGTCTGTTGGCTGCTCGTATGTCTTCTTTTGAGAAGTGCCTATTCTTGTCTTTTGCTCACTTTTTAATGGGGTTGTTTGTTTTATTCCTTTCAGCATGTTTGAGTTTCTTTTAGTTCCTGGATGTTAGGCCTTTGTCAGATATTCAGTTAGCAAATATTTTTTTCCATTCGGTGGGTCTCTCCACTCTCATGATGGTTTCTTTTGCTTTGCAGAAGTTTTTCAGTCTGATGAGGTCCTACTTGCAAATCTTATCTCTTATGGCATGTGCTTTTGGGATTTTGATCAGGAATTGGCTGCCTCTTCCGATTTCCATAAGGGTGTCTCCTGCGTTTTCTAAGATTCTTAAATGTTTGAGGTTTTACATTTAGAGTTGATTTTTGTGTATGGTGATAGGGGTCCTGTTTCATTCTTCTGCACATGGTCAGCTAGTTTTCCCTGCACCATTTATTGAAGAGATTCTCCTTTCCTCAGTGGTTATTGTTGGAGGCTTTGTTGAAGATGAGTTGGTTGAAAGTTTGAGGTTTGCACTTTGAGAGGTTGAGGCGAGAGGACTCTGAGCCCACGGTTTCGAGACCAGCCCGGGCAACTTGACGAGGCCTCATCTCTACAATAAATAAAAAATTAGCCAGGCATGGTAGCACGTGCCTGTAGTTCCAGCTACTTGGAAGGCTGAAGTGGAAGGATTGCCAGAGCCCAGGAGGTTGACGCTGGGGTGGCTGTGAGCTTGCCACTGCACTCCAGCCTGGGCGACAAAGTGAGACTCCAACTCAAAAAAAAAAAAAAAAAAGATCGAGTTTTTACTTCTGCAATCTTTATCCTGTTCCATTGGTCTATATGCCTGTTCTTGTACTAAGACCAGGTTGTTTTGATTATTGTAGCCTTATAATAAAGTTTAAAGTCTGGAAGTGTGATACCTGCCACTTTGTTTCTTTTACTGAGGATTGTTTTGGCTATTCGGTCATTTATGTTTCCATATGTTCTATATGAATTTCTGTATTGTTGTTTCCAGGTCTGAGAAGAATGATGTTGGTAATTTAATGGGTACAGTGTTGACTCTGTAGATTGTCTTTGGTAGGATGGGCATTTTAACAATGTTGATTCTTCCAATCTTGAATGTGGAATATTTTTCCATTTGTTTGTGTCATCTTTGACTTCTTTGAGCAGTTTTTTGTAGTTTTCATTGTTAGGGTCTTTCACTTCTCTGGTTAGGAAGATGCCGAGGTATTTCTTTTTTTTTTTTTTTTTGGTAGTAACCTAATTTTTTTCTGACAAGATGCTTGCAAGACTTCCCTTTTCTCTGAGAAATTAATTAAATTAAGCCTGAGAAATTCCAGGCTTAATTGTTTTCCTTCAAAAAATTTTTTCTGGAGCATAGTAATCCTTTTGAACATTAAGATATAAATTTTTACTCAGCCAAGGTAGGCATTCCTTTTTAAACGCTTCTATTCATTTTTTCAGGGTCTGTCTTAGAATTCTTTGATTTTTAGGTTATATCTTATTCCTGTCCTTTAAATCTGTAATCTTCTCTTTCATCACTTTTATTTCTATATGCATTTCCATTAATATACTGCCTTCTCTATAGCAGCAGTTCTTGAAGTGTGTTCTAAGAGTGGCAGTGTTCTGGCAACTGGTTGGGGTTCAGGTAGAGAAGAAGCTCTGATTCATAGAGTTTGCTGATTTCTGTGGTGTAAACAATTCCACCATGTCTGATTTAAATTACCAGCATGATGTCACTGATGGTGGAGCTGGGAAGAGATGTTAACAATTGATGCTCATGAGCTGGTGCAAGCTGCCTCTTAATCACTGTAGGAGGCCCCTAAGCATTCCAAGGCCCTTTCAGTAATTCCCTCAGGCCTTTTCAGTCTTGTGACATCAAGTATCACTCAGTACTTTTCTTTAGGTATTTCATACTATGATAAATAAATATATGTGTGTATGTATGTTTATGAATATATGTCCATGTATGTGCATTTACCGAATATATAGAAAGAATAGTATGAAATCCTTTAGTTCATTAGTGAAAATCTGAACTTACAAAGTAGATAATTTGGGAGTATCACATTACAATTTTTTAAAATTTAAAACATTTTTTTCCAATCCAACATTGAGATAACTCTTTTCTCCTATGAAATTTAGTGTATTACTACAGATACGCTGAACTTTTTAAGGACATTTATTTTACAAGTGAAGCTATACCTCTAGTGGGCAACAGATAGAAAAGTGAGACCCAAAATAATATATATGTATTTTTGGTTTTACCTCCTAGTTCTTGCTATGGAGAGAATATTCAGAATAAATACTATTTGATACTGATTTTTTTGGTCATATGTAAAAATGTATACTGACTTATCTGTGATAAAAATACATTTCATAATGAGTCTCTATTTTTGTTCTGCTTTCCATTGTTTCAGATATGCTTGGGTATGCAAAAGTGTTATTTAAACTATAAATAACCAGAGAAATGTTGGTTGTTGCTGCTGTCATTCTTTCTTTGTTGCCTTTAGTATTTCTTTCCAAATAAATCATTTGCCAGAAGACAAAAGTAATTTGTTTGCCCCTCTTGGCAACAATCATTTGCCAGTTTTTTATTTGAATATTTTTTCTCACTTCTTTGAGAGCTTTCTCCGTTTTTTAAAGTTGAATGTGAGGGCTGCCCACGGCTCTTGCCCATTCCAGGAAATTTTTTGCTTCTAAATGTTTCCGGAATTAAACCCTTTCTATTTATTTCTACTGCCACAACCTAGGTGGCACTCTCAATGCCTCATCTGGCATAGCATCCTGTCCATTCTGCCTGTGGTCTTTCTTGCCTTCAGTCTGCTCTGTCTTATGCTACAAGTGTTATCCTGGAACAATCTTACCATGTCCTCGACATGCTGAAGATCTACATGCTTCCTTTACTGTTCCTTAATATTCTCCAATCAAACTTATCTGCCCAGGTTTCCTAGAGAAGCCCCTAACTGATCACGACTGCTACATGCTGCATGTTCTCTATGGTTGAATGTCCTTTTTCTCTTGACTAATCCACAGCCTTTACACTTTTAGTCATGCCATCTACCATAATTCCATAGTGATTCTTCCTTTTGCTGAATTCTAATAACAACAACATTTATTCACTTATTCACCATGTATTGAACAACTTCTATATGCGAGGCATTTTGAACATATAGTGCTGAGTAAAACTATTATGATCTTTGCTCTTTAATGGAATCATATATGCTATAGTGGAATGGTGCCAAATTGCTTTTTTATTTTATCAATATGATTTTAATTAATAGAAAGATTATCATAAATTTCAGATATAACTTTTTGTATCAAATAATTTTTCATTTCTTTTTTATTTTAAAGATGTAGGGTACAAGTCAGGATTGGGTACATAAGTGGCCTATATACAGGTGAAGACTCTTCAGTCAGCTTGGAAATTTCTTATTGTCAACAACTGTCATGTTACATAGTCTCACCAGAGTAGGGCAGAGTAAGCTGTTGTCTTGACTGGACAACCTCAAGGTCTACCTTGTAAATATGAAGTCAAATAACTTCCTTTAGGTTTTTTGCAGAATTCTATTACTTAAAACAATCTCTGTGAAACTAAAGAACCCAGCACTCAATTCAAAAGGTTCCAAAATGCCAATTTCCTCTTTTACAGAGTGATTTTTCAGAGAATTTTAAATTTAAATACATAATTTTACATTTGTTCGAGTGTAACTTCCTCAGGTGTTAGAGATCTAACACAGATGACCTCAATTATTTAATGAAAAAGCCAAAAGGAGGAAAAATAATAATCTCCATAGTTTCTATAAGAATTGTAATTGCTTGAAGATTATAGTAGTAGTGGGAAAATAAACAAATCTCAAAAAGAGAACTTCCCTTCTTAATAAGAAACAATTATCAAATAATTAGAAATATATAAAAACAGGCTGTAACTCTGCCTGAAAGCAGAATTAGAATTCCCAAGTGGTCTCTGAGCTGGGAAAATGATGAATCAGATCTTACTCATGTAGGGAACGAATACATTTCTTTGCTGCAATTCAGAATAAAAGGTATCAGGATTGCATAAAATTTACCACCTGTGATTTCACTGTCAACTGACACTTTTCCCATCCCTAGCAGCTTTAAATCCCTAGAAAGGCCTACAGGGCCACTCAAGATTCTTGTGCTTTGCTTTCAAACTGATGGTTCCCATGAGGTCCACTTTGAAGACAGCCATCTAGAGACTTTCAACCCAGGACTCCTTAGTCTTATAAACAACTTGTTTTGTCTAAACCAGAGGCTGTTAACTGAGGAGTCCTCCAAGGGGATCTGGGATAGAATTCAGGAGTTTCATGAATATTAACAGAGGATTAAAAAAAAATCATCTCTATTTTCACTAAGCACTAACTGAAACGTAGGTAAAAATCAGAGAAGTATTAGCAGTCTTTGGGACTTTTTTACTTATATAAATCACAAATATGGTCTTATTACATTTCAGTAAATATTTTAAAATATCATTGATGATCATCATTACTTCACAATTACAGTAGTAATTAGAACTGCCACTATATCTTGTTATTTAATATATTAACAAAATAAGAACATATGTTACTATTCCACATTTGGTTTTTTAAAAAAATATTTTGATAATTATATATTTCAGTATAATTGACTGCCTTTGTAACCCTATGTATTTTATTTTATGCATTTAAAAACATTATGCTGAGAAGGGGTCCATAGACCTCCCAGACTGCCAGAGGTACCTGTGACACACAAAAAAGTTAAGAACCCTTAGCTCAATTCTATTTGATATTTGTTAACAGTTCACATAGATGTAAAGAAATCAAACAATAGTTTTGGATCAGGGTATAGACTCAGTGTGACATCCTCCCAAGTCTTGCAATCATTTGCATGTACTACTCTAGTCAGATGAGTATGCAGTCAGTTAAATGGAAGAATAGTACAAACTCCATAAAACAATTGATGTGTTATTATTATTTGGGGCAGTAGTAGCAATAATAATAATACACATATTTTTAAAACTTTCTTCCATGTTTCTGCTGATTTCAATTGTTAAAGTCACCCTCAATATAATATTATTACATCTATTTTCTCATTTAATTGTCACACCTCTGAAGGGGAAAAGCAGATCAGATTACAATCATGTTATAGACAAAACTGAGGTTCAGGAAGGGTGACGTCCTTACAGTTGGTTGGGGTTTTAAAAAAAGATTATAATGTTATCTCCACTTAGCAGATGGGGAAACGATCTCTGAGAGGTTAGGGAAGTTGCAGTAAGTGTCAGAGCTAGAATTCAAACCCAACTTGGTTAGATTCCAAAACCTTGTTTCTTTCCACTGTGTTGTGCTGCCTGCTTCACTACTCCTTTCTCCAAATTACAGAGCTGAAGGATTGTTAGAAATAACACCCCCGCCGCTCCCTCAACAAAATTATAACTTTCTCAGTTGAATCACGGGGTATACTCAAGGGAGAGGAAGACAGAGCATTTCCAAAACTTTGGCACAGCTCTTAGTCCACTTGAGGGCCCCAGGAGAGGGGGTGTGTCTTGGGGATATTAGTGCTGCTTTCTCCTTCAAGGCTGTGCCCACCCCTCCACTTGGGAGTCCAAAGCCTTCACTCTCTGCTCTGTCGAATCTCAAGTACGCAGCCATACCCCGATGGGAATGTGTGTTCTGAATCAAGTAATTTGCTACAGAATGGGAATCATTAGATGGACATGTTTTTCAAATTTTAGGAATAAATCTGATTAATGATCAATGCTTATATATCATATTTCCCAATTTTGTAAAGGTAAATTGTATTATTCATTTGTGGGCTTTTGAGGGGGCAAAGAAGCATTTTTCTCCTCCCTCTTTGTTCGTTTAATTTTCTAATTTGCTGTTAAACTGTTGCAGATCATAAACCCAGAGCATGCTGGTAATTCCCCATTACAAGAGTAGGCAGTAGTGGGAGTCCTTGTACTCTTAAAAATTCCAGGCTTAGGAGGACTCGGAAAACTGTCCACAAAGTGTTCTCCAATTGCTAACCCTTGCAGGGTAGTTGAGGCTCACCCTAATTACCCTTCTTTTTTTCTGAAAGCTCTCATTTTGGTCATTTTGGCAATGCCATATTTAATCTGTTTCAACTCTAGTGAGATTGACAGTCTCTGATGTTGTTTTTAATTCTTCTCATGTGTTGCCTACTCATTTGCAAATTGTTCTTAACCCTTGTGTAAGCTCTGTATATCAATTAGTCTTTCTTTAACTATAACAATGAAACTGTTACAAAGTCATGCATATGTAAATCTATTCTTTCAAGTCATTTGCTTATCAGATTCCCTTTAAGAGCCCATGTTCACTTTTGTCTTCTGCCCTAAATCCTCACTTTCGTGTAATAGTTAATCTCCACTTAAACGTTTACAAAGGATTTATCCTTCTAGACATTTTGCACATTAGTTTGGTGCTCCAAAGACAAAATCTAAAAGCAGCAATAAATTAAACTTTGCAAATTTGGCTTCAAAAACAAACTTCCAAACAATATGAGTGTCCTCCCACCCCCACCAAAAAAAAAAAAAAAAAAAAAGCTTTATCCCAGTCAACTTTCTGAAAAATCTAGGCAAATATTCTTAAATTGTTTTCACTTGAAATATAATTATGCATTATCTGATATATTACTGCAGTGTTCTTTAACAGGAAGAGAGTTAACAATAAAGTTAAACTGTTGAACATTTGCAAGGGGAAAAGATACGTTTACAGTTTTCTTTGTCATAGTGGTTTAAGAAAGATTTGAGACAACAACTGAAATACAATCACTTTCCTTCCTCTCTTTTCTCGTCCTCTTTTCAGAAACTTCCACAATTTACAGAATCTTAGTCTGGCTTATTGCAAAAAGTTCACAGACAAAGGCTTACAGTACCTGAACTTGGGAAACGGATGCCACAAACTCATCTATCTGGACATCTCCGGCTGCACCCAGGTTAGTCTCTCAGGCTTCTCTTTCCTGCAGCAGGCGAGAAAGTCCTTGGAAGAACTGGCTGCATCCAGCCCTCATGTTATACTAATGCTGTGCACGGACTGCAGCACACTTTTCAGAGGTTTTAAATTACATGGCCACAGCTGCTGAGATTTTCCCCAGAATCGCTACTATAGGCTCTTGGCGTCCTTCCACTGGAGTGTCACATCAACAAACAGGCAGAGCTCATTGGATGAGGAAACAGACCACTTCTGTGGAGACACTTGAGCACATTTCTAACACCAGAGTCCAAATCTTGAAAACTTTGGAGTTGCTACTAAGATATAAACAAAGGAAAACCTTTTAAGGGAGAATTTGCACAGGATTCCTGAAAAGTCAGTTAGCTTCCACATGGGTTTCTGGGTAAAATGCTACAAGTGATAATTATGAGAAAGGAAACACAATAAAGATAGTAATTTTTTAAAATGGCATTACACCCTTAGGCTAAATAGCATGAAGATTTGAGATGTATGCGGGAAAATATTTTAAGTTTGTAGGAACAGGATTTTAAAGTTGAGCAGAAAAAAGAGTAAAGTTGTGGAAGATGGAGCATGGCACTTTTTTTTTTTTTTTTTTGAGTTGGAGTCTCACTCTTTCGCCCAGACTGGAGTGCAGTGGCCGCTCCCGGCCACCGCAGCCTCGACCCGCTGGGCTCCGGCGATCCTTCCGCCTCAGCCTTCCAAGTAGCTGGAACTACAGGCGCG
>CAUYQG010043056.1:0-27986 GCA_963574415.1 Tarsius wallacei | reverse complement strand
GAGGTAGATGAGGAACGAGAAAGAATGCTTTGATCCCAGTACAGCACACACAATGTAGCAGGCGGCACACTCCCAGCAAGCTCTGACCCTAAGCAGGCTGAAGTTTGGCATGGAGTCAAAGGGTGGGAAGCAATATAATGAGTAGAGTTTCATGCAATGGTGAACAACAGAAGGCTGCGAAATCCCTGTTCTCGCTGGGTTTTGTTGTGATGGTGGTGGTGATTGTTGCTGGTGTTATTACTGTCGTGGTTGTTGTTATTTTCCAACTCAGGAAATTATAATATTGCTTCAACTGCAAGATGAGACTAATTACTTTAATACAGACTGTAAGCCAAAGGCAGCACACACACACACACACACACACACACACACACACACACACAAACCCACTCAGGCCTCATAAAAAAAACAGAAGGTCAGGTGTTAAATCCTTTATTTGTCCAGTGGTTTAAGCTGACATACGAAGCATTTAGTTTAGATGTAAAGCAAGCTTTTCTTTACCATCCATCACCCTCACCTCCACCCCTCAAAGCCGCTCCTCAGATTTCTTTGTTCTTCTAGTGGAATCACCATGAGACCAGTCGCCCAGACAGAAGCACTGGGGGGAGTGTTCTTTTTGTTTTTAATTTTGTCGCTTTTTCCCCTTTTGGCAAATACGTGGCCAAGTCCAGGAAATCCCTCCCCGTCAGCCACTTCCCTCCAAACCCCTTCTGATACCATCCTCCTCACAACTCCTCTCTCTGGCCTCTCTGCTTTTAGTCACCATTCCCTTTCAATCTCTGTTACACAACCCACCAAATTCATCTTTCTCATGTACTGCTCCCATCTGGTCACTTTTTGCCTCAAAAACACGCATTCTCACCCCCCACATTGCCCTATAGAATAATTTATAAATTCCTCATTTTAGCATTGAGGCTGTCTCCTTTTGTCTCTGCTACGTATGCAGATTTACCTCTCAGGCTTCCTTACTCTGTCCTGTGCCCTTTTTCTGATAAGGTCACATGCTCCAGTAACTCCAGGCCTTTTTTTCCTATACACGCTTCACTTTCAACCCTTACTACCTCCACTCCGCCCTTCTTGAACTCCTACTCATCCTTCAGTGTTCATCTTTTTTTTTTTTTTTTTTTGAGTTGGAGTCTCACTCTGTCACCCAGACTGGAGGGAGCGGCCTCGACCTGCTGGGCTCCGGCGATCCTTCCGCCTCAGCCTTCCAAGTAGCTGGAACTACAGGCGGGCACTACCACGCCCGGCTGATTTTTTGATTTATTGTAAAGATGAGGTCTCGCCAAGTTGCCCAGGTGGGTCTCGAACCCGCGGACTCAGGCAATCCACTCACCTCAGCCTCCCAAGGCGCGGGATTACAGGCTGAGCCACCGAGCCCGGCTCAGTGTTCATCTTAATGCCTCCATCAGCAAGCCTTTTCTGATGTGCCTAAGCCACAGATGCCCTTATCATTTTGATTTCTCAGGACATGTTGTTAATATGTATTTTACAACTACTATCATAATCTCCCTGTAATAATCATATGCATTGTTCATATCATTTCTTCAGATTTTAGACTCTATAAAAATTCAGAAGTCATATCTGACTGATCTCTGTAAAACCTTAATTATCTACTGGAATTGAATTAAAATGTCACTTTAGAAGATTATGGAGTCCTAAACACAGGTTAGGTATCCATCTATTTGGAAAAGTTTTGTCCTATCATAGTTCAAGCAAGTGAAAGAAGAGAATGTTCCCAACTACTTCTGTCTCCATTGTTGTATGATTTAGAGAAAATGATCTTCAGTATTATTGTTTATTTATGAGAGAAGTGAGGTGGACCAACCAACCTCATCAATTATCCAAAAAGTATTTTGAGCTAATAAAACATGTAATTTGAAAATATTTGTTGATAAGTTATGTTACAGTAAATTTCATGATTCATACCTTGATGCCCAAGCAGGCACAAATATCCATCTGTAAATATAAAACTTTTAATGCTGTCCACCTGCCCTGATCTGTGCCTTTGCAACTTTGTGGTGAACTAGGTTTGACAATCTTAAATTATTTTACGTAATCTTCAGAGACCAAAACAGTTGCTTGGGTATACTGGAGGTCCCCCTTACTTGCATTTTGCTTTCTTGATTTCCTGGTATCTACTAGGGTCTTAAAATGTATCCCCTGAGGATAAAGGCGGTCTACTGTTTAATTACATGCAGGGCAGAATAGCAGAGAGAAATAATCAATGTATTAGAGCTCATGAGATCTGACTTCTAGTTCTGATTCTGCCTACTCACAAGTTGGATGAATTACTTAATAACTAAGAGATTCCCCCTGTACACCCACACACACGCACACACACACACACGCGCGTGTACGCGCATGTATACATGAACAAAGTTATACTGCTGGACTTTTTTAATCTTAAAAGGAAAATAGAAGAATAGCCTTAAATTTATTAAAGTAAGCAAATTGAAAATAATTAAACACATGTATTCACAATTTTAAACTGTATGAAATTGTAATTATTTGGGTGAATAGTAAGATTTTCTACTCATTTGATGTTATAATACAACATGATTAATTCAAAGAAAGTAGACAAAATAAAATTAGAAATAAAGAGCCACAATACAAACTTGGAACAATACAAAACCAAACAAAAAATATATAAAATGTAATATAAACTCAGAACAAAAGCCAAGTCACCATTACCACTTGTAAATAACTACAGAAGCACATGGAACAATAACAAAATGCACCACGGGCCACCATTCTGGGTGGATACATAATTATAGCAATGCAAATGCAAGCAATTTCAAGCCAACATGAAAAAAAAAATCATTAGCCTTTCAACATTTTAGTGCTTATAAATTTTTTTAGTTTAGTGCTTGGTAAAAGCAATTTGGGGGTTGAAAATGATGTTATTGTTTGAAAATGGACTTTTCTCCCCATTGAATGAATTAGGTATAGACTACTAAAATTCAGTAAACTCTGAGTCAAGGAGCTTAGAGCTTTGACTCTGTCACAGGCTGAAATAAATCCTAGCTAGTTCATGGTTTACCTGTAAACTCTTTTCAGTGGATATAGAGTGTGAGCCACTATAGCACCATCCTCATCCAAAAAGACCAACCAGAAGTGAACAAAAATATAGAAATATGCCTGTGTTGAAGGAAGAAGGAAAGAAAGGGAAGAAAGGAAGGGAGGAAGAGAGAGAGAGAGAAGACAAGAAGGAGAAGAGAAGTAAGAAAAAAAGGAGGAAGCCGGGCTCGGTGGCTCAGCCTATAATCCCGCACCTTAGGAGGCTGAGGTGAGTGGATTGCCTGAGCCCGCGGGTTCAAGACCCGCCTGGGCAGGCGAAACCTCATATCTACAATAAATCAAAAAAATTAGCCGGGCATGGTAGCGCGCGCCTGTAATTCCGGCTACTGGAAGGCTGAGGCAGAAGGATCACCGGAGCCCAGCAGGTCGAGGCTGCGGTGGCCGGCAGCGGCCACTGCACTCCAGTCTGGGCGATCGAGTGGGACTCCAACTCAAAAAAAAAAAAGAAAAAAGAAAAAAAGGAGGAAGGAAGATGAGAGACAAGAAAGGATAGACAAGGAAAATTTTCTGGAAGAAAAATGAGGGATTGGCAAGTCTGGAGAATGTAAATGATTACCCTAGTTTCTCTCAGGATCTTTACAAACCTTTTTTCTTTTTCCTTTACCTGGATTCTTGGCATCCCACTCTTCTTACAGCTTCACTAGGGAAATGTTAGTACTAGGATGAGGCATACTCATGAATAAAAAGAAGTGGGACCCCCTAAGCCTAAGAGTAATGAAAAGGTTTCCTGTAAATGTCCAACAAACAAGTGTACCCTGTCTAGGCAGAAGTACACCAATGATGTTTCAATACATTGAAAACATCAGTGCTACATACACATAAATATTTTCCTGCTTAAGATCTTCTAGTGACTTCCCATTTTCTGCAAGATATCTGATCCACAAGGCTGTTCAAAAACCAAGCACAGTTCAATTCGATATCTTCTGTAATACCTCCACTCACATGATATTCTGATGAAATACTGAAGGACTTGGAATTTCCCATGTATGTTCACCAGAGAACAAAGAAAAAATGATCATTTCAAGTAAAGGATGTACTGTTGACTCAGAGGTGTCAGAGAGTAAGACTTGTCTTCTGAGAAGCCTCCCTTGACCTCCTACAAAAGTAGATACTCTCTCTACTAGAAAACCTCTGACCTGTAGCCTCCTTATCTTACAGCACTTATCTCACTCTCTTGTATTTCTTGTTTATGTATGTGCTGTCTCTACTAAACTGGAATAATTTCTAAAATAAGAAGCCCTAACAATGTGTCTGACCACATTAGTAACAATAATAGTTGATACAGGCATCAGACAGAAGAATTCTGCCATTGTGAAAATTATACTGAACTATAAAAAAAAAATCCTTTCCAATTGTAAAACATTGTGTTGTTTAAAAGAGACTTCCACATATATTATCATATTTTACCATTAGGGCTATGAAGACATTTTTAGCCTCAACTTCAAGTTGAGAAAAGTGTTAGTAGACCAGATTAACTGATCTGATGGACTAATTAAATTAACTAGTTGTAGACTTTTTAAAAATTTAATTAACTTCTCTATGCTTCAGTTTTTCTACCTATAAAATAAATATATTTGATGTGTCTCTCACTCTTTTTTTTTTTTTTTTGAGTTGGAGTCTCACTCTGTTGTCCAGGCTGGAGGGCAGTGGCATGCTCCCAATCTCTGCAGCCTCGACCTGCTGGGCTCAGGCGGATGTGAGTCTTTTTAAAGTCCCTTTCCCTTTCTAGCAAGCAGCCAAAGGGAAATCCTTCACCAACAACCACTGGGGAGAGGAGAAACTATTCAGTAAATGGTGCTGGGAAAACTGGCTGACATATGCAAAAGAATGAAACAGGACCCCCACCTATCAACATATACAAAAATCAACTCTAAATGGATCAAAGTGCTAAACGCAAAACCTCAAACTATAAGAACCTTAGAAGATTCAGGAAGCACGCTTATGGAAATTGGAATAGGCAACCAATTCCTGATCAAAACCTCAAACTCCCACGCCATAAGAGATAAGATAGACAAGAGGGAGCTCATCAAACTGACAAGCTTCTGCAAAGCAAAGGAAACCACGAAGAGAACGGGAGACAGCCCACAGAATGGGAAAAAATATTTACCAACTGTATATCAGACAAAGGTCTAACATCAGGATCTACAAATAACTCAAACGTACTGAAAAGAAACAAACAGCCCTAGTAAAAAGTGGGCAAATATATGAATAGACACTTCTCAAAAAAAGACATATGAGCAGCTAACAGATACACGAAAAAAATGCGCAGCCCCACTAATCATCAAAGAAATGCAAATTAAAACCACACTGAGATACCACCTAACTTCATTCAGGATGGCCATCATCAATAACATAAACAACAGATGCTGGAGAGAACACTAATACAACCTCTGTAGGAAACAATTCCTAAAAGATCTAAAAATCAGTCTTCCATATGACCCTGCAATCCTCCTTCTGGGAAAATACCCGGAGTAACTCAAATTATTCTATGAAAAAGACACCTATTGCAGCATTATTCACAATAGCAAAAACATGGACCCAACCGTGCTGCCCATTGAAAGTGGACTGAGCCGGGCTCGGTGGCTCAGCCTGTAACCCCACGCTTTGGGAGGCCGAGGTGAGTGGATTGCCTGAGTCCGCGGGTTCGAGACCCACCTGGGCAACTTGGCAAGACCTCATCTCTACAATAATTCAAAAAATTAGCCGGGCGTGGTAGCGCGTGCCTGTAGTTCCAGCTACTTGGAGGCGGAAGGATTGCCGGAGCCCAGCAGGTCGAGGTTGCGGTGGCCGGGAGCGGCCAAGGCACTCCAGTCTGGGCGACAGAGTGAGACTCCAACTCAAAAAATAAATAAATAAATACATAAAAAGAAAGTAGGCTGGATAAAAAAAATATAGTACATATACACGAATATTACGCAGCCATAAAGAAGGACAAAATTATGGATTTCACAGTAACTTGGATGAATCTAGAGTCTATCATACTCAGTGATCTAGCACAGAAACAAGCAACTGAGTACTACGTGTTCTCACTCATAAGCAGACGCTGAACATTTATCATAATACTACAGGAAAGGGATTGGCAGTAGTGGGAAACTGCCAGAGGGGAGGGAGCACACAACATCATTAAGCGTACCTGATCTCAAGGCAGGCGAAGTGGGGACCAAAGGGAGGCTCAAACTTTACCTGTACAATAACCACTTGTATACCTAATCCTGAATTGTACCCCACATCTTAAATAAAATAAAATAAAAAGTCTAAGCATCCAAAATTGCATTGTTCTATTAGTAAAATGAAATAAGGATCAAACGCACAGTATAGAAAACTGTCAACAATCTATAGGAGTTGTTCATTCTTTCTGCAAATCCCACCAATGCCAACAACAAGAAAAAAGAAAGCTTTTAGATTTTAAAGAGGAACCATGAAGAATGACCATGTGGTTGTAAAGATTACTAAAAATAAAAAAAAGATTTGAGAATGAATAAGCTTGATTTATACTATATAGAAACCTTTTTATACAACAAACACCAAGGACACATTTTCATTCAAGCATGTAAAATATTTTTTAAAAACTACCATGCAATAAGCCACAAAATTGCTCTAATAAATATAAAAAATTGATATTGTATATAATTTTTAATCTGATCACACTGCAATAAAATCAGAAATCAAAAATAAGTGATCACTTTAGAAATGTCAGGTTCCATGTTGCTGGAGACTATTAAAAATATTACTAATTTTTTTTTTTGGTTAAAGGCAAAGACATAAGAAGAATGTAAAATATTTACAGCTAAATATAATAACCATGGAAGCAAACAAGTCAAATTTCGGAAGTAAAGTAGTACTAAGAGGAAATTTTAAATATATGTATCAGAATAATTTAAATAAGCGATTACTCAAAGCACCAGTAAAGAGTAACCAACTAAACCAAAGGAACAAGAAAGAGGGAAATAATAAAAGATAACAGCAGGGATTTCCAGTTAAAAATAGGGGATTGGTTGCGTGCCTTTTAAGCCACCACCTTTAGCAACCTCATAAAACAATGGTGAAAGGGTCTTTCAAAGCATAAACCTACAAGGACAAAGAGAACAGAGGATGGGGGAATAGCAATAAAACTTCAGAAGATGAAAAGCAGAAGGAGGAGTATTAAATGACTTAGTGAACTAAGACGGCAAATCCTTAAACTGGCAGCATAGAAGTCTGAGAAACCATTCTGTTTGGCAAAACCTTTCCAAAGTTCAGTTAGTTTCAGCATCTTGTAACTCTAAAAGTGAGGATATGATGAAACCAAATAAAAAACAAAGAGGACTGATTAAAGCTCTTCAAAAAAAAAACCAACAAAAAAACCTGTTTCCATATACCTTCTTCCTCTGCGTCAGCACCCCCTACTCCACACAACACCAGCCCATAAGAAAACAGAGACACTGAAGCGGGGACACTAACCATCATGGAAAAAAGAAATGGGATCCTGAGGATAGGGGGATTAAGTGAAAGTTTACACACTAAATTTTGAGATCCCCATTCCTCTGTCTCACTCAGTTCCCAGCGTGATAATAACCAGCCTTAAATGCTATCTACACTGGAGGTTAGAAGATTATTCTCTAGCAACTCTGATAAGCCAAAGAGGTGAAATCTAAAGATGATGGCATTATAGGCTCCGAACAGCCTAGCCAGTTTAGGTTTCAGGAAAGCCCACAGTTGACAAGTTCCAATCATGAGCGTGGCGCTTCCTATCCACTTTCCAACCTCCACTCTGAAATATGACCAGACACTGGGGATGAGAACGATGAGAAACAAGCCAGAGAAAAAGATATTTTGTGAGGAGAAAAAACTAAACAAAGAAACAAACCTAGTATTGATATTTTTAGAGAGATAAGAGGAAACATTGCATCCATGATCAAGAGTCAGACACTGTTACAAAGGAACTATCAGAAGAAGACATAATAAAGATCTGAGACATTAAAATTATAATAGTCAACATAGAAAATGTAATAGAAGATCTTAAACATACCATTGAGAAAATCTAAAGGACAATAGAGCAGACAAAGGAATGGAGAATAAGAGAAGTATTTTTAAATTAGAAGATTCATTACTAAATATTTACTGAAATCTGTCTACAAAATTACAAAGACCTATAAATATCTAAACAACTATTGGGAAGTAAAGCAAAATCATTGCATCTCATGATAACTAGGCAGCAGCAAATGTCAGCAGAAGAGAATACAGAGCCCATGTTTATAGAGACCAGCTATCTGATATATATAGTCAGGAAAGGATGCATTCATATACATAAAACATCGTACATTTTTCAATTATGTACATCAATTAATAACAAATGGGAATTGGAAAGACATGCTAATTTGAATCACATGAAATTGCTGATATTCAACTGTTTTTGACCTACATAAATGTCAGTTCCATAAAGTTCAACCTAATACACTAAATGATTAATGTTTACCTACGAAAGGAGAATAGGGGAATGAATTAAAGAATATAATTAAACAAAAGAAGAGTCTTTTGTGCATGTGCAATAAGCTCTAAACTGGGAAGAATAACTCAGTTCTGTACACCAATAGGTCATGATGATGGAAGCTCTGTAGACAAGCTTACAAAATCGTAACAGATGGAAAAATTACCACGATGAAGTTCAAAGTCATTATGTTAAGAAAATCAGCAAAAATCTAAAAGAAGGAAGACAGGCAAGATAAGACATGAGAAAGCTGTCTTGGAAGAGAAAGAAAGATTTTAAAGATGAATAGTTATAGCGACGAGAAAGGGTAAAATTAGCTAAGCATGGTTTCAGAGAACAAAAAATAAAATTGAAGCATAAGACTTTGAGGACAAAATGAAATTTTAAACAATTTTTAATAACACTTTGGGGTATTTCCCAAACAGTATTGAAAAAGACAGACTGCCATGCTTTCCTCAATGAAACAGTGAAAGCAAGGCAGATGTCCAACATTTTTTAACACCTCCTACCATCCCTGCCAATATACTCATCATTGTGTCAGAAACATACTAAGTTCACAAAATGTGCTTAATGGAGCCCAGTGGGAGGGGTGATCGTAAATGATTTAATTTTTCCCCATGAGAGGGATTTTTTCCTTCAGATTGCACAGTTTCTTAAACTCCAGATTTAGAAAATGACACAGGCGTCACATATTTTTCTGGATAAGGGTCATTTTTTCCTGCCCTCTTCAACAGACACTTACAACAGTGAGAATTAAGCCTGTAAATTATATATATTAGACTTGACCATGACGTGATACATCTTCTACTTATAATTTAGATGATCTTATATAATGTGCCAGACAGTAATGTTATCATTATTTACAGAACCTTGAATGCAGCAGTAATCATCAATCTAAATGTCTGTGCATTATTTTTAACCGAGAAGCCCAGTGATCTATTCCAGGTTAATGCACATTGAGTGGGATGGAGGACTTAAACTGGGAGATAGAAATAGAGATTTCTCTGCAGCTACAGCAATCTCTTAAGCAGCCTCCTACTTCCCACCCCTCCCTGGGTCACTCTTTCTTTGCGTTGATGATCCATTAAGATGACTTCCTCAAATACCGATTTACAGTTAATCCTGCGAAATTCTCATAAAGGAGGTAAAAGGTGTGGTAAAATACTGGGGACATGAATTATACAAGCAACATAAAATATGTGCACATCATACTCACTAATCTCTCAGATAAAGACGAAATAATTGTGCTTATACTTATCCATACCAAAACCTAACTTCATTTTCTGTTTTAATGTTCAAACATGTAATTTGCTCAAATTTTGATTTGTTGATAAAAATAAGATGTTTGTTTACTCAAGCCTAGCAATAACTGAAAGAGGAAGCTAAAGTACTCAATTACGTTCCATAGCAGGAATCTGTGAATCATAACATAATAACTGCGGCCAGTGTCTTCCATCAATCTGAGAGCCACTGTCCATTTGCAGCACAAGACCAAAATGAAAACATTCAGCAGGTCCCTAGTAGCTCCATGAGTCATCTTGCTGTATAAACTGGGTTATCTTGATCGAACTCCCAGAATCCCTGACCTCCACAAATGTCAACATGTGTTCAAAACCACTCACTCTCTAGCCATGGTAGAAAATGCAGGTGCTTCATGAATACCTGTTGACTGACTCAAATGCGTCTACTGACTTAGTTACAAAATATTTGCTCTCCTCAACCACATAGTCTCTTACATATCCTTCCTTATCTTTCAGATAAACAACGATGCCCCAAATCATGTGAATTCTCTGGAGATCGGTCACAAGTGTATTAACTAAAATATGAATGAATGTAGGGTTTCCTACTACTCCTGTGCCATTTCTCCTTACATATGTACCGACAAGCTTTTCTGTGAACAAGAACAATAATTAGGTCCTGGATCTACATCTTTGCAAATTACAAAATGATTTTCCAATTGCTTTCAGAGTCAGAGAAACAAGTTGGGGACAGAAATCCAATAAATCAATGAGTAGGAAGAAATTCAATATATTTTTTAAGGTTTTTAAAATTAAACTCTCATCATTCGATGAGTATTTATTTAAGATGGTATTTATGATATATACACATACAAAGATACACACAAACACACACACACACACACACACACACACACACAAATGCAGGTTTCACCAATCACTAGTGGTATGATTCTGATATTTGGCAGTATACTTAATCACTCTAAACCTTAGTTCCTGGCCTATAAAATATAGTAACAATTACTTTATGGGGTTACAATGAAGTTTAAAGGAAAGAATGATCATAAAGGTAACTTGTTCGCTTTAAATTCCTATACAAATGAAGTAACCTAGGTTTGTATGTGTCACCTACTGAGGGACCAAGAATATTCTCTGAGTTTGGAGAGGATATGAGAGGAATACAAGGTATATTCAACAAATTTAATATCCACTTGAGGGAGGAGAAAATAATGAGTTAAGACTGTATAAAACTAAGTCGTATGACCCAGGTTACGTGTACAGTAACAATTCAAAGAAGGGAGAGTTTAAAGTGACCTGGAAATTATGACCATTTTCTTTCCGAATGGAGCAGGCTAAGCTTTGCCTGAACAAAGAAGCAAAGATATCTAACAGCTGCTTACCACTCTCTGTTGCTTAAAATATCAGAGGAGTATGAGGTTTAGGCAGCTCTGAGTCATCTTCCTCCTAACTTGGTATTTATTCAGGACACAGCTCTAACCCTGATGACAACAGCATTCCTGACCTCTGAGCTGCTCAAAATGCGAAGCCGGTCGTAAAGGTGAAATGGACACCTCATCCAGATGCCCGTGTGGTTGGTTACCATTCCCACTTGTGCTTCTGCTGCCTCCTTGTTTCGTCACAATGTTTCTGCTAAATGAGAGAGGCCTGGACAGCTGAAGAAGAGGAACTGAAGCCAAATGAGAAATAGCCTAGATTTTCTTCTTATGACAACGCTCAGGACTCATGGCTGAGCAATTATAGAACTGGAGCTTGGGACCATACCATGTGACCTTACTTGTAGCCTGTATACCATCATGTCCAGTCAATTCAACTCAGTTGTTCAAGTTCCATGAGTACTTGTTTTGAACAAAGTCCTATAAGCGTTGGATGCACAAAACTTGGTGAAAGATGATAATGATAGATGTGTGACGAGATAGACTATCTCACATATATTTTATATGTGCTCATCTAATCCAGTGATTATCTGTAAACTAGGCTCTGTAACCACTATTTTTTTTTAGGTAAGGAAGATAAGAACCAGATGGGTTTGATAATTGCTCAAGGTCACACAATCTATAGGCTGCAGAGACAAAATTCAATCCCAGAAAATTCTGACTCTAAAGCCTGTGATCTTTTACACTTAGGTTGTCAGAAGGAGAAATGTGAACACATACACGGAAGTTTGTTTTTTTTTTTAAGAGAGGAGGGCTCAGGGAGTAGAATATTTTCACGATTGCTGATAATGAGGTATTTTTGCAATGGATGAATTGTGGGGGAGTAGGCTCAAAGGAGGTTAAGGCCATGTGATAGAGAGTTTTGTTAAGGGTCATCACTTTGCACTCAATTATGTAAACATTGAGGAGTCACCAGCAGCAGACCAAGTATGAGGGAGTTCTGGGTACAGGCAATAATGGGTACCCTGTCTACACAGAATTTTAAAGCTATCAAAAAACAGTTCTTCTGATTCTAATCATCACCTCCTGCCTACAATTCTAAACAATGAAGTGATAAAATACTTGACCTCAAAAAAAAAAAAAAAATCATGTGTAGATCTCCATTTTAAGCAATTGCTGCCATTAATGTTGAATTTTAATAATACATGGTAAGGTTTGAATTAGCACATTTTTATTATTTCTCTTCTACTAAATATTGTGTTCTACATGGAAGTTAACTCAGCAAACTCCCATTTAAACAGTTGGCCTTAAACGCACCCACACTCAGCTGCAATCATTCAAGAGTAAATCGGGAATCCTTCGTGCTTGCCTTGGGCAGACATAGCTGTGATTCTAAGTCAAAGAAACAGAACTTGAGTTGCTGCGGGACCACTTCGAGTTTTCTATTTTTGTTTAAATGCAAAATGCAAGTATAATATTTTTTATTTGATAAGTGCAAATTTTAGTTCACACATAAAATATTTTATGAATTTGAGCAGTCTTTAAAATCAAAATCATTCCTTTTTATTTGTTGCTTTAAAACGGAAGATTAAAAAGACTATGTTGATGACCAATTACTACTTGAAAATAATTTCGTCATGAGGGGGGAGTGTTATAGAAATGATCCAGTCAATGTGTCAAAAATGTGACAAATGTGGCCAGGAGTCATTGAATATTTTTAATGGGAAGGGTCGTAAAAGAGCAGTTATGGTGAATCATAAAAGTTATCATTTTATCTCTATGTTATGTGTATGTCTAGTTACCAATATGTTCTAACTAGAGAAGAAAAAAGTAAGATATAAGTTGTCAAAAGCAATAAACAGTATTACGTTATGGAGAATATGTTGGCATGGAAACTTGATAGACTGCTTCATTTTCATGGTAAAATATCTATTCTACCCCCAGCTGGTCTGTCAGTGAAAGTAGGCAGTTCTCGTTTCTTGAGTTGGGGTCTCACTGTTTTGCCCAGGCTGGAATGCAGTAGCACCATCACAGCTCACCACAGACTCAAACTCCTGGGCCTCAAATGATCCTTCTGCCTCAGCTCCTGGGTATCTGGGACTACAGACATGCCTCACCATGCCCAGCTAATTTAAAAAAAAATTTTTTTTTATAGAGACAAGTTCTCGCCGTTGTCCAGGCTGGTCTCGAACTCCTGGTCTCAAGCAATCCTCCCACCTCGGCCTTTCGAAGTACTGGGATTACAGGCATGAACCACCATGCCCAGCCAATAGGTTTCATTTTTAATGACAGCAGAGAACACTACCACTTTGGGAAGTCCATAGAAAATAATGCAGTTTGGAGATCTTTGTCACCCAATATTTTGGGAAATGTCAACTGAGAAAATCATTCTTTCTGGTTTTTTGTTAAGAATATATGGCTGTCATAATCTGTATTGTTATTTACAATATTCAGTATACTTCCCTATGAGAGGATTGCATATCCTCATTCTATTGAAGACTGGCCTGGCCCGATGACTGATTTCCTTCAGCCAGTGAAATAGCAAATGCAACAACTATTGTGGGCGAAGTTTTAAGAACAAGTACGTGGTTTGCTGTGTCTTTTCCCAAGTCTCTGTGATCATCAAAGCATAAAGCCTCTATTCACTCTGCTTCCTGAGTGACTACAAAGAGCAAAACTCTCTTTTTTTTTTAAACCCATAATGAACAGGTGGCAAGAACAAAAAAATAAACATTATAGTTTTAAGACACTGAGATTGTCTGGTTGGTTGTTATCACAGAACAAACTATCCCAACCTAATTGATAATCATTTTTCCAGTTGGGCAGATACTCAAATCTATTCCCAAACTTATATGGACTAGAAGACATTATATCATGGAACTCACTGTACAGATATCAGTAAAATTGTTTTACTGAACAACATTTGATGTGAAGTTCATCCTTGAAAGAGACTGTAAACACGCCTCATGAAACTCATGCTGGCCCACACTAAAGAATGTTGTCATGAATGAAGGACACCATACAGTGGCAGTTTAATGACCATCCTTAAGAAGTCTTTGCCTGGACTTCGCCTTAAGAAATATTATGGTTCTCCTGAACAAAATGAACTATTTCTATTTTTTAAACACTATCTATTGTGTGTCTGACTAAGTGCCTAATCTATTTCAGGTTGATTGCCAGGAGGCTTACGCTTGATTTTTTGGCAAGTATGCAAGTGTTTATAAGATCTCTTTTCTAATTTTGTTGTAATTTTGACTCTATTTTATGAATCTAGTCTTGTGTTACTTTTTTCCCAATAATTTTTAATTTTACGTAATCAAGTCCTTTAAAGAACAAGGTGTAAATATAAATAAATAATTAGGGCCACCCCCTCGGGTCCTCTCCCACTGTGGGAGCTTTTCTGTCCTCTCAATAAATCCTGCTTTAAAATAAATAAATAAATAATTTTTTAAAATAAATAATTAAATAAAAATTATACAGCAGTATCACTTTCATGTGATTGATTCTAAACATGTAAATGTCATGAATCTATGTCATGTCACCAAAACTGCTTCTAATAAGTATCAAAATGTAAGTCCTACTGAATAATTAACTTATTAGAAGAGGTTCCCTTGAACCTGAGCCCTGAATAGTTCACAGTCACATCAAATTGAAGTGGTTCTTACTTGAGAACAGTAGAACTTGCATTTGTTTTGATAGTCTTTTTTGTTTCCAGAAAACCTTTGGGGTTCAAGATGGAAAATCTAATTCTTTCAGTTAATTAAGCTAATACTTTTACTTAATTGAGCTCTATTTCCTACTAAATAAAAATATTAGGTTCTATTAAATCACATAAAGGAATGGAAGACATATTTCTAGACTTCTGGAAGTTTTCAGAGACCAGCTGGGGAGTCCAAATCGATGATGAAAGCAACAAACAAAAACAACTCAGAAAAAACAAAATTATTCTGGACCATATATGAACCTAGGAACTAGGGGAACCTGGAACAAAGGAATGGTTAGTGTAAGAATAGAATTAATTGGAAGACGCTGCCTGGAGGAGGTAAAAGCCAGGTCTATTCATCACTATTCCTTCAAAGCTTTCCTTATCACTCTTTCCTCCCCCTCCTCCCTTCAATATTAAAAAAAAATCTAGCAGTTAAAATGCCTGGTCCAGGGAGACCAAGATCTCAGTCTTAGCCCCTACCAAGGGGCTGTCCAACGTGTTGGGCCTCAGGACCCCTAAGGGTTCATTCTGGCTTAGGTGCAGATCTGCCATTTGCTGACAGACCCTTTCCCAGCACCAAGTATGTTGGGGTCACTGGGAAAGCGGAATCTTATGAATAAATTTGAAAGGGGAGCCTGAAAATCTAAATGAATGCCAACGGAGTCCTTTGTGAATGAAATTAAGCAGTCATTGCCACAGAGGACAAATGTTTTAACGGACTGTGGTCCACAAGCAGCCTCCCAAGGCTTCCTCCAGGAGGCAGAGGCATGGATCTGTGTTAAATGGCTTAATTTTCTTAATCAACTATTTCATTGTGAGTTTTTAATTTCATTCCCATGCCTACTTTTTTTTTCATTTTGCCATAATACAGCCCTAAGTACCGTGGCAAGCATTTGACAGTTAGCTCAGCAGGTGCTGGGCTCTGCAGAGATTGCGTAGCTCTACCTTGTATTAATTGGGTTTCAGAACATGTTCTTGTGTGAACTGAAGCTAAGATGAGACTATTGTACCTGTCAACATGAAGCTGGGCGAAATAAAATATTTGGAATGTGTTTTAAAATAACTCATTGTGAGCTTGATCGGTACAGAGCTTAAAAGCAGAAATACTCTTTATGGTTGAAATAAATAATCATGCAATCTAAATGGCAATAAAATTAAAGAAACGATGGGGTTTGTTCAAGGTTCTTCAGTATTTGATAACAATGAAAACATTCTTTTTTGTGCCTAATAGGTTATGCATTGATGAGGCACTTCTGAGAAAGCATTTTCATTAAAAAAATCTGGCGGCATGGGGAGGTAGTGACTACTTTGAAAACCAACAAATAAGGCTCTCCAAATGCCTCTGGATGTTTCCAACTTAATTTTTGACTCCATTTGAAAGGGTGTTGTTTGTTTGCTTGTCAAGAAAAACTCTAGATCTGAAATGTCAACTATTAAAGCTCTGCCTACCCTTGACCCTCTGAGGAATATAACTCTCTTTCGGTAAAGCAGAAGTATCTTTGTGGCTCTTTTCCTTTTTTCAAGTATGTGCTTCAAATTAAATGAACTTTAATAACATACATTCTAAAACTCCCGCTTAGGGCAAGAGATCAAAGGGAGGTGAAGACAGAGCTATAACAGTTGACGAAAGGCCTAGAGATGTGTCAGGCCATCTCTTGTCATTATCACTGTCATTTCCATCATTAACTCTGCTCAGCTCTAAAATAGTGAATGTCGTCTGTGTCCTCCTGGGGAACTCTCTAGACAATTCCCCTAAAAAGGGTTGTGTCCTGAAGTTTAAATATGGGGGAAAATACGGTAGAGCTGAAGCCACAACAGTCATAAGATCAAAGCCTAAAGAAGTATAGAACTCTTTGTTTTCAACTAAAGGAATATATTATTGTAAAAATTTTGAAGAATTGTGAAAATGGATGAAGTAAAAAACAAAAAGCAAAAAAAAAAAAAAACAAAAACCCCTGAAATTCTAATATCAAAGATGACTACTATTTGATCTACTTCCTACTGATTTTTATATGGATTCTACAAACACACACACACACACACTCACACACACTTACTTAAAAACAAAGATGCGACCAGGCGAGGTGGCTCAAGCCTATAATCCCAGCACTTTGGGAGGCCGAGGTGAGAGGATTGCCTGAGCCTATGGATTGCCTGAGTACAGTAGGTCGAAGCTGCACTAGCCATGAGCATGTCACTGCACTCCAGCCTAGGTGACAGACTGAGGCTCCGACAAAAAACAAAACAAAACAAAACAAAAAAAAGATGCAGTCATATTAAACAGTGTGTTTCAGCTTGCTTTTGTATACTTGCCAGTACAATAAGAACATTTTCATTTGATGTATAGAACTGCTACATCCTTTTAATGTCTGGCCAATATTTCCCTGAATGAATGGATAATATTTTTTAACCTAATTCTTACTGAGAAACTATAATGATGTTTGGATATATCAATATTATATCACTTGGGTGAATATTTCTGGAGGATACACTTCTAAAAACATAACTATGGAGTTAAAAATTTGACATTGTGCTACATAGTTCCAAGTTACCACCCAAAAATTGTAACGATTTACACTCCTATCAGCGATAGATGAGAAAATTTGCTAGTCCTCATACTTTTAAGCTTTGCTAATCTGAAAGATAAAATTTTTCTCATTGTTATTTAAATTTGCATTTTTAGCAATAACTGAAGTTATTTACACATGTTTACTTGGAATTTCTACAATATTGAGTCATCCCACCAAGGAATACAGTACAGCTTTGTATTTATTAAAAAATCCTCCTTCGTGTCTTTCAGTAATGTTATATTATTTTCCTGTTAAATGCCTTGAAAGTTTCTTATTAAATTTCAATGTACTATATACTTTCATTGCTGACAAACTGGAATGTTTTTTAAATTATATTTTAAAGTGATTTTTTACATATATAAATAAAATCTATTAAAATTTGAATTTATTTTATATCTAGCCACTTCCCTAAATTTTGTGAGTTTTAGTCAAGTTGCAGTTGTGTTTTCTTGTTCTTGGGCAGACTATCATAATGTTGCACGTAATACATTTTGCCTTTGTTTTCCAATATGTATGCTGTAATGATAATAGCCATCCTCATCCAATTTCAGAATTAAACGAAGAACTCTCTAGCTTTTCACTGTTTATGATAGTGTTTTATTTTATAATCTGTTTTGGACCTTAAGTCATTTCGAGAATCTAATCATAGACCCTCTTTCCTCTCTCCAAGACGTGTGCTACACAAACAAATTTTTAATATATTTTTAGTTGATTCATACACCCCTTGAGGCTGATAAACACACTCACACAAAAAACATACCACAGGACAGGCTCAACTGACATAACTGAAATTGCTTCAACAGGACTGGCCAGAAAGAATATTTCCAAGTAGGTGAAGGGTGTCAACTTTACACAATAAGCATTTGTCCAGCTCTCTCTCATTAGGGGTTCTAGTTACCCAACAGAAGGGTTGGCTTTCGAGCACAATTAAAAGCAGACACTCTGCAAGGCACTGGCTATAAACTCTCCTTGAATTACTCTGTCTGTCCAGAAAGAAAGGCACATAAGTAAACAGCACAACATGAAAGTGATATTAAGGATGTATGTGTTCTGGATGAGAGCATACCTGGATATTGGCTTTCATCAACCACCAGAAGTTTAACAGAAAATATGGCTTTTGGTGTGAGATTTAAAAGATGATATTGAAGGGGCAAAGACATTTCAAACAACAAAAACAAAAGCACAGGTAGTTTGGCCTGATATATTTGTAGAATGATGGGTCGTCCCCTGAGCTTGGAACACAGAAAAAGCCCAAAGATATTCATTGCACTGTTTGAAATGACTTTGTTTTTATGGTAGCCTCAGCCAAAATAACACAGTGCTACAAATCTTACAAAATAAAGATTCCTCAGAAACCTCACACAAATTGCATAACTCTCCAACTATTTTGTTTCAGGGTAGAAACCTCATAGATATTCTCAGTCTTACCATTGGTTTACCAATTTAGTCCTTTTGTTCCTTTCTTACTTAATTAATCCAGAATATTGTGGCCTGCTGAGAATGCCTGAGGGCTTTCTTTGTCTGGTACCAATTTCAGAGACTGCTGGTGGAATGCATAGTGGAAGTTGTTAGCAGTTGCTGAAAATTTAGTGTGAAAAAGCCGGGTTTAGGAAGATTAGCCCTGAAATATCAATTATCTGCTTTACATCTACACATAAGAGAATATGTCTCTGGGGATTATTCACTCACCTTCTGTTCACCTCAGTTAAACTCCTTGGACATGTTTGTCTATGAACTGCATGCTTCTTTTCCCATTGTTTCTGTCAATTCACACTTTTCTGTTTCTGTCTCCTCTACATTTTCTTCATGTTTTTTCCCATCTTCACTATTGCTAAGCAATCTTCAGTAATAGTCATCAGATCAGTTTGCAGAAAATCTGCTCTTCCATATTTCGTTTGTCCCCACTCAATTGAATCAGAACATGGAGCGTGGGGGCATTGCAGGGTGAGGGAATTGTGGCTGACATCAGTGTTTTTTCAAAGCTCCCCAAATGATTCTCATGAAGACCCAGGACTGAGAACGGCTGGAACCAACAGCACCCCTCTTTAAACCCTCATCGCAGCCCTTACTACCTAGTTCCCTGATTCTGCAATCTATTTCCAAATAGGCTGTAATTAACTGAGTCTTGCTTCTCCTAGAAAACAATCGACAGTCACATTCTGCTATGGAAATGATCACTCTTACATCACATTTTCTTATAATTATGAAAGTCCATAAATTTTCACAACTGAGATGCTGAAAGCATACATGAAAAGGAAAAATATCTTCAATGAAAATATAGTTTCCTCTTTTTTTCCCACCTTTGTACCCCCAGAGGAAAATTACTGAGTTCCGTTTATGCCATACTCATTGGTCATTAATCTATTTTCCTTTATTTATGAATTAATGTGACTACCAACATTTTCTTTTTTGAGTCGGGGTCTCACCCTGACGCACAGACTGGAGTGCAGTGACACCATCATTGTTCACAGCAGCCTCAAACTCCTGGGCTCAGGTGATCCTACCACCTCAACCTCTGGAGTAGCTGGTACTACAGGAAACCACCACCACACCCAGCAAGCTTTTTCGATTTTTTTTGTAGAGACTAGGTCTCATTTTGTTCCCCAAATTGGTCACGAACTTCTGGGCTTAAGCAATGCTTTCACTTCAGTCACCCAGCCTGTTAGGATTACAGGTGTAAGCCACCACACCCAGCAACAGCATACTATATTTCTGTAGTGTGATTACAATGGCACCAACATGGATTTTTTGATACTCAACACATATTGAGGAAATTTAAATAGTAGCAATAATACTGAGGAACTCCAAAAAGGATCTCTCAGTCCTTTGGAAAATGCTTAAGTGCAAAATATTTCCTAAAGTATTCCACCACACAAATGCTAAAATACTCTACTAGAGACAAAAATTTTACTTATTTGGGTTTTCTTTCTCCTCTTATTTCCTTAGCTTTATCTGTATCCTTTACCTTTGTGTTGCTTTAGTAAACCATTTATTAGTATTTGTCAAATTATCGTTAAATGTAGCTACTTTCTGTTTTGTTATCATTTTAGTCATATCCTCAAAGTGTATTTGTGATATATTCTTCAAAGATAATCCTTAAATTGCTGTTATTAAGCATATAATTAATTATAACATATAGAGTAGAAAATTTATTTTTGGAAAATATCAAATAACTTGTGAGGCCTCTGGAGAATTCTGAAATAGACAGAACAAAAGCCATCATAAACTCCCTCTTTTTCTTTCAAAACTGGTTCCTCTTGGTTCTACTGTCACCTGATACCTCATTCACCAAGTGTCACACAGTAGGTGACAACTGGACTCACAATATACATGATGTGTGTGTTGCCTTTATCAAACTATCCTTCTCTTAGTACATTACTAATTTTATTGAATGTGTTCCAATTAAGTAATAGTGCTTTAAAGGCAGTATGTTTCCCCAAACCAAAATGTCATATTTATGTTTTAAAGTAATTTTAAATGATTAAAAATGATAGTAGATAAAAATTTTTCTAATCTCAGTTGGTATCATGCCCACAAATAGCATAAATTTTTTTCCACACAAAAGCTCTTCAATCCTGTACTAAGACCTAAAACTTAAGTTCTATTTTGGGCTTAGCACTGATTTCCTGCTATAAGTCTTCAATTTCCACATTTATGAAACCAGCAAGCTAGAGAAAAATAAGCTGATGTGTCTTTGAGACCTAAGGACCTCAGGAATTAATGAGTTAATAATTTACACACGGCACGTGTTCCTTAGGGGGAACTAGCCTTCATAACACACCACAAGTATGAAGTTAAAATAACTAAGGATGATAGAAGTAGTGAATTCTACTTATTTTGTCATGTGTATGGCATTTTGATTCCACAAATTCTGCTCTAACATGTGGTAGCATTTAGCCAATACTCCTAATAATATTTATAAGTACATTGAGAATTAGCTCACCAATACAATTCAGGAAGTTTATTTTGGTGATTTGTTTTTCATGTTCTGTGAAATGAATTGCATTGGAGGTCAGAGAAAGTGCCTTAAAGGAGCACTTATTTAATACCTAAAGTGAAGTTGATCTAGTTGAATGTTATAACAAGATACACACAACTGGCATCTCTCCTGGGAATCAAACGCTGTAACTTTCTGCTCAGTTAGTCAAACTGTTGCATAATACACTGATGGAAAAGGGCAGAGCAAATGGTCTCTGTATTTACTGTTTTTCATTTTCAGCCACAGAAAAGAAGTCATCAAACTACTGCATGTGGAGACAAAGCAGGAACTGGGACCTATCTCCACAGCTGGCTAAATCTACTGTTCTCACAGTTCATTGCAACATGAACGCAATTCTTATCAAGTACATTTAATTTGATCCTGTGAACCCTTAACCTTTTTAGTGATTTAAAAACAAAGAAAGGAAAGTAATTGGTGTCAGCCAACCCAAAAGCAGTTAGCTTTCAAGGTTGATATCAACTCCCCAAACACATCACCTAATACCTCCGAATTTTAATTTACTCTTCCACAACTCCACCCTTCATATTCCAACAATTTCACCTACCAATACGCACAAACACACACATACACACAAACACACATACACACAAACACACACACACACATACACACAGACAGGTAAAACCACACAACTCTTTTGACAACATTGGTTTAAGTTACAAGTTTGAAAAGATGTAGAAAAGATTAAAAATGAATCACCCTGGCTAAATATTTTTTTTAAAAGAAATACAAATGCACTTAGACTTTTCTAGGACACTTTCCTAAGTCTTTACAAAACTTCTATTTGAGAAGGGAAACAATGGAATTCATATTACCGGTTTGTCAACTTTAGTAACCATTTGAACATGTTTCTAAATACAAAATGCAATTAGAGTTCATTTGTGACCTACTAAAGAAGCTTCCTAGATCAGAAATAAGAGAATGGAAATGCTTGTTAAAAAGTCTGTGCCTTAGACTCTAGAGCACCATAGGATTTTAGAATGGAGAACTTTCTTATAAAGAAAAGACTATTATTTTAAGTGTGAATAAGTCAGAAACACATATTAAGTTTTTCATTTGCTCCCCAAGGGAAGATTTATTCAAGTGACTAAACTTTTTTTTTTTTTTTTTTTGACTCAGCAAGAGATTTCATAGATCCTCCCACACTTTTGAAATTTTTACATCCCTCTCTATGGCAATAAGTTGTCTGTCTTTAATTTTTATCTAGCTTAGTTTTTTCTCTGCCAATGAAGTTTGGCTTAACTTTTCTTTTTAGAATGTGTAAACAGATACACTGGTTGTTATTGAACCTATTCTAACTAAAAATTGCTAAATTCATATTAAAACAAAATATACACACCACAATACTTAATGTGCCAACTCTTTGAGCATTCATTTTCCTGACTTGTATACATTTTCCTCACACTATAGCCACCTAAGAATATATGCTAGGATGTACATTTTGCATGCCTAAAAAAGTCCATATTATTATGAGCATATTCATTCTACATTCCCCAGGGTATCAAAGCACCTGGAACGTTAGTGGTAGAGTTATGCAGATATCAAAAAATGTCCCCATAAAAAAAGTCCAGTGTCATCTGAAAGCAAATAATTTGTGTCCCTCCATTACATAAGCAAATAAGGCCTCTGGGCAACAGAAATAGTTTTCCTGACATCCAGGGGGTAAAGCCCATTTACTTCATAAAGCATGTTTCTCCTGTTTTCACAAAATTTTAAGAATGCTAGCTATGTACTTCCTAGACCATAGGAGATTAGAAGCTGCAAAATGAAAAGGGATAGAACTGAGTAACAGAGCAGGCACCCCAAGAATGACAAGGATTAATAGCTAACAGAAAAACTACTAAAAGCAGACAAATAAAACATAGTAATTTGAGATAATATAGAGATTTATTGAAAAGGAAAACTGCTTCATACTTTTAATGGGCCATAAGTGCATTGGTACATTTATATTTATAGTTATACCTGAGTCATAAAAATAGTTATGCTTAATACGTTCTTTAAGATGTTTAAGAAAGCAGAGAAGTTTCAAATATAATTATACTTTAAATAAAAATAATCTCATTTTTAAAAGGTTTGAAATTTAAAAAAATATAATTTTCAGATATTTAGGAAATTTAGTTTTGCAGAACACCTTCTTTTCTGGCAACCAAAGAACTAAATGAGGTATTTGGCATTAATATAATTTTAAAGTTCAAGGGGGTATTTTTTGAAGTAAGAAGTTATCAGGAGTTCAAGCAAAAAACTAGAAATTTTATCTAAAAAAGATTAAGCCTGTTGTCACATAGAAAATGTTTTGCTGGTCACCAAAATGCAAGGAGTAAGGCAGGATTTATTTTGTTGACTGTCCTAATTTTATTATATTTTACCCAATTAGCAATGTGCATATAGAGAGGACAACAGCTAAGTGAACCCCAAAGTTGTGGGGATTAAGTCAGATGAGGGTGCCTTGCTACTGACTTCATGTCCTGGTTTGTCTAGATCCTGCATGCATTGTTCTGGTCCCAGGAGATGTTTAATTTTAAAAGTCGATTGGTTCTTCCTGGACTATTCATTCATACATAAACACATGCATGCCAAATGCATACATGGAAGTGTAAACCATTCCTGGTCTTATGTTTTGCAAGGGCAGGGAAAAGGGAGAGCAGGATGGTAGCAGGTTACGTATTTAGGAAGCCGGCAAAACAGGCTAAACATGAGTTTTCTTAAGCATAACGATCTGAAAATAATTTAGTTAGCTTGATGAACTCAGTCCATGGTAAACATTCACTTGCTAACTGCTTGATTTGGCCACGTCTTTCTCACATGAGACACCCAGGCTGCTGATCATTATTATCCCATTATCCCACCATCATCCCATATTGTATGTGTTTAATTCCATCATGCTTTGCGGCATAGTGGCAAACTGATAGCACAAAATGCCAGTAACACAATAACACTTAATGTCTATTGCTCAAATGAGGGGAATACTCAGTGCAGGTTGGATTCCACTGGCCAAGCTGATGACTTAGATCTGATCCAGATGTCTGAAGTCATTTATAGCCAATTCGCTAGTCTGGCCAATTAGTCTTAACATTGAAGCAATTGATGTACCTGATGACAGTCTGAATCAACAGATAATTTATGGCTTGAACTTCTATAATTATTTTAATAGCCTTTCATACTCTTTCCATTCTATTTATCATAATAGGAGCATTTAAAAAGAAAGCCCATCACTAAAGAGAAGGGATGTGAATTTCCTAAAGAAACATTTTATTAAAGGAATCAGAGATCTGTCGTTTCAGAAGGTCCATATTGGAAAACATTTAAAAAGTACCATTATTTTTCTATGAGCACATTCATTTGGAAATATGCTGGACTCTTTTTCACAATTTTAAATTATTATTATCTCTTAAATTACAACTTGTTTATTGCCTGGGCTAAGAAGGTCTTCAAGCATCTACACTATCTTGCCATCATTAACAAAGGGAGCTGAAAGGGAAGCCATTCCTATAAGTCTGATATTCCCTCACTAATCAGGCCAAGAATTCCTGTCTTTAAGAGGCCACTTTGCAGCCAAAATGGTGCCAGCCTGTGTTCATTCACCACCTATTACAGGAAGGTATTCCCAGCATCACCAACTTGATGACAGGCAAATGTCACGACCACACGGTGGTAACCTACAAAAAAAAAAATAGAATAAACCAAGTTTTTGTGAAGAAAAATGAATGAATAAATAAATTGTTTTAGTCCACTTAGCTAACTAAAGAAACTATGGCTCAATATTAAAGGGCTGTACTTTCGACATACCATAGAGAATACCAAAGAAAATACTGCCTGTGGAGATACATGTTCAAACCTTCTCATCTGCAGCTGCTATCAATTATTCTGCCCTAATGTGACCAGAAATCTCAGTTTTCAATAGAGAAATATGAGTTGTAAAAGAATCCTTATTGGCCACCCCTGCATTCCCTCTCCACCCCCACCTCCTGATTCTGTTTTGCTTTTCAAACACTCAAATGTCCACGTACTCTGTATCCTAGCCCACTGGGAAGTTAGAAAAGCAAACTTAGTTAGTTTTAGGGCACTGGAGAGATTTTGTGGCTTTCAGAGACTCTCCATTGGATTACAAAAGCTCATAAAAGGATACCTTCACCCTAAATGTTATATAAACAGAGTTCTGTCTGTGTGTGTGATTTACACTCTTATTGGAGATCTTGAATCTTCCTTTTCTCCATGCTGGAAGATAAGTGAAGGACAAAAAAGCTATTTAGAACAGTTAGCCTGATCATTTTTTAAAAGATGTGTGCAAATCATTGAGGCTGGGATCCCGTTTGTCAACCAAATTGTCAGGAAATAATTTATTACCGACAAGAACAAAGTGTGCAGCTGGATATCCCAAACAACGGCATGCTAAATGAGCCAGAGACTTGTTATAAATATCTTCCCCAGGACTGCATTTCCTATAGTCTAAAATTACTTTAGAAGCAGCATGGTATAATGGGAAAAAAAAAATTGTACTGGGTGTCAGAATGCTGGGGTTTTATTTTGGCTGTTTCAGTAGCTAGCTTCGTGAGTGATAACTTGACATATGATCCCACTTCCTGATTTTTTTGTAAAATAAAATAAAATAATGACAGTACATGCTAGATGATCTTTGAATTTCTTTTAAGCTCTAAAATTCAAAATTGGTATCCTACATAGGGAATGTTGCTACCCAAATGCAATACAAATTAATCTATACTTATACAAAAGATAAGAACATAGAATTCTTAAGAAGGAGTAGAAGGGCTGTTGTAAAATAGCCATTTGATTTCTGTGTGAATTACATAATCAATAAATTGTTCTACTGGTGCAGTTAGGACAGCAAGTTCAATAAGTGAAAATAAGTGAATAACAAATCAAACAAAGACAAAGTGATTAGGAATTAGGACTTCACATTTCAAAACAGATTCTTAAAAAGAAATGGTAATAAACTAAATCCCTCTTCCTTAGAACTGCCAATCTTTTGCTTTTTCTATATTCCACCTTGTTTTACAAGTTTCTGTGTATCTGTCTTCTCTTCTAAAGTATAAGCTACTGTACAGCAGGGGCCATATTTTATTCATGTTTGTATCCTTCACAGAATTTGCCAAGAAGGGCTCTCAATAAATATGCATTGAATTAACTCCTGTTTTTTTCTGCTTTCAATATATCAGATAAATGTGGTATACACTTAACTGGAATAATCAATTATACTCAATTTAGCCTTTCGTAAAAGTGAATTTTAGATGTGTCCCCAAATTTCCTTTTAAATGACCTGGAGAACTATGATTTCATGTAGAACCTGTGAAAACTCTAACCAATCAGAGAAAAATTTTCCTATCTTGAAAGACAGAAAATTACCAAATTGCAAATACATATCTCATCTATTAGGGTTTTCCTATTACTCAGTCATTTATTTATTGATTCATCAACTATTGAATGGGTATCAAATACGCCAAACTTCTGTTTATACAACAATTAATAAGAAACAGTCCCCCCTTTTTTTTTTTTTTTTTTTTTGAGTCAGAGTCTCACTCTGTCACCCAGGCTGGAATGTAGTGGCACGCTCACGGCCACCCCAGTGTCAACGACAACCCAGTGGGCTCAGGCGATCCTTCTGCCTCTGCCTTCCAAGCAGCGGGGACTATAGGCACGTGCTATCATGCCTGGCTAATTCTTTTATATATCCTAGAGATGAGGTCTCATCAAGTTTCCCAGGCTGGTGGTCCCTTCTTTTAAGAACAGAGTGTTTATGGTCTACAGAAAAAGAAAGTCAATTACACTACAATGGGATAAGTGTAGTGATATTGCTATGTATGCTGTGCCTCTTAGCATGTAAGGACATCTGAATTCATGTTGAGGATTGTTGGAAGCTTCTTGGAAGAGGTGATGGCTAAACTGAGTAATGTAGGCTAAATTTGAGTCCATTAGGGCAAGGATCTAAGACTTGTAGACAAAAACAGTAGCATTTTGTATTTACTTAAGAAACTTTGCATAGCACTTGTTATATGCCAGGCATTCCTCTAAGCACTTTAAAAATGGTAACTCTTCTAATACAACAGTCATAAGAGGGAACTATTATTATCCCCATTTTATAGATCAGAAAACTAAGGCACAGAAAGGGTAACTTCACAAGTCAAATGGCTAGTAGGTGGCACAGCTGGATTTGAACCTAGGCACTCTAAAGACAGAGGCTAAAGAGCCTGGTTCTTCTCCTCTTACCTCTTCCCCATTTATTCCCTGCCTCAGCATCCTACGCATTGGATTTTGCAATGTCTTGTTTATTGATGTACTTGCAAGCTGTCCGTCTTCCTTATTACATTGTAAGCATTGCATGGGCAAGGGCTCTGAAAACTCATTGAGGGGCTTTTTATTTTATTTTATTTTTTTTTTTTTTGAGTTGGCGTCTCACTCTGTCACCCAGACTGGAGTGCAGTGGCCGCTCCCGGCCACCGCAGCCTCGACCTGCTGGGCTCCGTGATCCTTCCGCCTCAGCCTTCCAAGTAGCTGGAACTACAGGCGCGCGCTAC